>CAMXCT020000912.1:87500-196722 GCA_947184155.2 Cladocopium goreaui | reverse complement strand
TATATTATATTATATATGTTTTTTATTATATATATATTATATTATATTATGTTATAATAAGATTATATTATATACTATATTATATAACATTATATTATATTATATTATGTTATATTATATTAAATATTATATTATATTATATTATGTTATATTATGTTATATTATTTTATATTATATATATATATATGGATCCTGTATATTTGTTATATGTGTATAAATATGTGCATCATTAATATATAAATTGTGTATACGTATATATATATATATATGAACCAATGTGATATATCTCCCCTCCTTTCACATCATCCCGCTCCTTCTCGTCCGTGAACTCGCGCTCGTCCGGAGACATCTCAGCCTGCAGGAAGTGGCAATAACTGCCAGATTCCGCCACATACTCGGGGAACAGCTCAAGGTGGGTCCAACATTCGAAACAGGAGAAGCTGCGTGAGATTTGAGACAATTATCCTCGGATGATACATGAATCCTCGGATTGTTTATCCATCTTGAAATCTCAAGAGTAGATGCCAGTGATGGCCAGTGATTTCAATGTGTTTCAGCCAATGGAGAGTTGACTCGCTTGTCATGTAGAGACCTGATGGTTACCAGGTTCATTTATGCAGGAGCGGGTTGGAATCCCATAATCTCCTGGAACGTTTTGGTCGGCTTCGGGGTATGTTTTCTCCATTTTGACACCATGAAAGGAAGGCGGATTTTCCTGTCTCATCAGCTTTGAGGTTGCCTCATGATTGAGGTCATTACTACATAATCCGGATCATCCTATGGTTAGCATTTTGCCTGCATGTTTCTTGCTAACAGTGGAATCTCAAGGGGATACTGATTGGGTGCAAGTTATCGGGCAACAATAGGACGGTTTTCTCCTACTCTCCTACTCACTATGACTGGTCAGTCTTCGCATCCCAGGGCCCAACGTGCTAGTTGACCCACACAGATTGAAAAATTACTTTACTTCGTGTGATCCCCACCATGACATTTATACATTTTGTTACTGGCAAATCTTCTGGCATTCTATCTGACATTTTATCTGGCATTCTATCTGGCATACCTTCTGGCATATCTTCTGGTATTCTATCTGGCATATCTTCTGGCATTCTACCTGGCATATCTTCTGGCATATTATCTGGCAAATCTTCTGGCATTCTATCTGGCAAACATTCTGGCACTTTATCTGGCATACCTTCTGGCATACCTTCTGGCATTCTATCTGGCATATCTTCTGGCATTCTACCTGGCATATCTTCTGGCATATGTTCTGGCATATCTTCCGGCATTCTATCTGGCATATCTTCTGGCATTCTATCTGGCCGTTGAGGTCCAGCGGTGCACACTGAGCTGGGCAGGTCCCAGGTTGAGGTCCAGCGGTGCAGACTGAGCTGGGAAGGTCCCAGGTTGAGGTCCAGCGGTGCACACTGAGCTCGGAAGGTCCCAGGTTGAGGTCCAGCGGTGCACACTGAGCTGGGAAGGTCCCAGGTTGAGGTCCAGCGGTGCACACTGAGCTGGGAAGGTCCCAGGTTGAGGTCCAGCGGTGCACACTGAGCTGGGAAGGTCCCAGGTTGAGGTCCAGCGGTGCACACTGAGCTGGGCAGGTCCCAGGTTGAGGTCCGGAAGTTGGCGAAGAGCTTGGCGAAGAGTTGGCAAGGCGGAAGTGGAGGTGGAGGTTGATGCAGACATGGTCGAGGAGAAACTGGAGGAGGAGGCCTGATAAAATCTAACAACCCTCACCTGGCAGGTGGGGAAAAACGATTTCTTTACTGGAAAAAAATGTTCTTGGCGTGGGTTGCAAACAACCCATTTCCTTTGTTCTACCATCTGACGTGCCCGCCTCCACTTGATCCCACTCTTCCATGTCCTGCGGCGCTCGAATGACGGCTGAACAGGTGACTCGTGCAGCCTGAACGCCCAAGTTCTATACCCATCGCTGTAGGTCATAGAGCCATGCTTGTTGTCGTTCTCTCTCATTCTTCCTTGAAATACCTACACTTCTGTTATCCTCTGTTGGTACAAACAAAGGCCATCTCATCATCTATCGGCCTTTTTCATGTTGGTTTCTTGCTGATCTTCCCATTTCTGTATCTTCAAGACAACTCAACAACTCTCTTCGCAGACGGGTCTCGCCTGCATGGTGATGTCCGTAGCCACCTCCACACCTCAGCAAGATCCCTGAGAAACAGCTAAGTTTGAGAGGTCAGATCCATGGCTGCAAATAATATAAGTAATGCCACGACGAGTTGTTGGGTTTATGGGACAAACATACTGGAAGAAATGGTTTTATATGGCTTTATAACATCCAAATATGTTTGAAGCCGTCCTCGAAATTGTGCATTCAGCCTTAGGATGTATGGAATCCGCTTAGAAACAAGCTGCTACAGCAACAGAAACATGTCAGACACTGCAATTTGTACTCACCATATTTCAAGTCTCGATGGATTTGCCAAGTTGTAACTTCATTTCAGGTAACGAAAAATGACTGGTGTTTGAACCACTAGCCAAACATTAGTCAATTGAGATCATCTCAAAAATTGACAAAAATGCAAAGAAACCTCCATTTTATCTGTCGGGTTGCATCCCCAATCCAACCATCATCACAAGACGTATCTAAACGTCTATCCTAATATGTTTGCTGCTTAAAGAACAAACTTACCTAGTGGCTCAGTGCCCACATACCCAACAGCTGGATACTTCCAATGGCAGCAATCCGGTGTTCCAGGCCATCCTAGAAAAAACTGGCAACTTCCCAGGGTTTCCCAGGGTGCAAACAAGGCCAAGAAAACAAGTTTGCCCATCACTAGCGGTTGAATATGGTTTAACATGGTTTTATAATCCATTACTAAGAAGTGCAGGCACCACATATTTTGCCAATTTCCAATGAATATGAATCGGATCTTTCACCAGCCTTGAACCCTTTCAAAGGGTTTGGATGATTGGATTTTGCTGGTAAAGAACCGATTGAGGAGGTTAACTATGGTAACTGGTCAACAATTTCCCGATTTTCCCAATTTTCCCCACAATTTGCTGCTCCAAGGCGCAGCGGGTCTCGGGCGCGACCGGTCTGCTGGCCAATTGGATCCAGCGTTCCAACTCATCCGCCAGGGACAGGGCCTAATCTGCCATGAGCTTCGGACATGTGGAGGTTATGTAATATTAGTAATATGAAAGTAACTGCGATGTAATAGTGATGTAATGTGAATAAACACACATTAATTGATATCTATCATATATATATTCAAATGTGTTATATGTTATGTAGCAAGTATATGCAAGAGTGATATAATATGGTATACAAAGCCACTTGTGCGTCCTCTATCACCTGTTTTTATGTGATGGTTGGCCAGCAGTTGAACTCCATGCCAGGAAATCTATCAAAAGGTACATTTGTTGTTGACGACAGCATGTTTACTTGTTCAGTGAATGAGTGAGATCACTTGAACCTCATGTTGCTGATCAACAACCCAAATTTATGTGCCTGGAGTTGTTAGGCAATATATTTCTGTTGATGTCACTCATGCCGATACCCAAAACATATACCGGTTTTGTGTCATTCCCAAGCCAAACGCCACGCCAAGTCACACGGCCCGCCACCGTCATTGCAGCTATGGCGCTATGGTGCGGGGGGTGCACTGAAACACCAAAGTTCTGCTGAGTCTTTTGGGGTTGGCAGTCCTAGCAATATATCGAATCAACCTGAAAACGTGGCCAAAAAGGCATCACATTAAACTGTTGTCGAAAAGCAACTGGAAAAAACAACACATCACAGTAGGTATGTGTGACCAGGTTGAAACTGTTGTTCTTCTGCTCCATGAGAAGTCATTGGACGACACTGCCTTAGTTGTTTCTGTTGTTTACATCTCAGTCCATGCCAAGAAACCTTGCAACTGCAACTCTTCAACTGTGAAGTGTGTCCGAATGATCGGTTTAGAAATCTCTCTCTGTCAATGCAATCGCACTGTATTTCCTTGAGCCTCAAGAAAGTGAATACAAAGAAACCAAGCGATAAGAACACCAAACTCTCCAGAGCCAATAGACATCCTGACGACATCCTGACGACATCCTGACGACATCCTGACGACATCCTGACAAGGCAGTAACAACCATCCTTGGTGGTGCGTGTTTTTTGCTTGAACAAGAATAACATGTGCTTCCTTAACCCCAATCAAACATACCAATCCGTCATGGTTCATCATACAAGAATTGGATGGCAAAGTACAAACTGTTCCGATGGTTATTTCTCGATGATTGTTCTTTCTTTTCCTCCTTATTGGTGGCTATTTCCCAAATGGTGGTCATTAGTTATTCCAGTGTTATTGCTAGTTGATATTAGTTGATGCTACTTACATCCCAGTTCTTGTTGCTTATCTCATTCTCGATGCCATTACACGCGTGGTTGGTTCTTTCTTTTCTGACCTAAGCTTGGTTACATAAGTTACATAGCAACCAAGCGCTTGTTTCACCCACTTCATGGCACTTCGCCCAGCGCTCACGCGGCACATTTTACGCTACCAATCCACCATCGAGTCCTGGAGATCATGGGAGATCTTGGATGCCAACATGCCATCGAGTCAGTGGCTCGTATGGTCGTTGTTTTGAGGGGTTGTTTAATAAAGTTTAATACTTTCGATCTGTCACCATCTGTCACCTTTACATACATTTACATTCTCAGATTAAGCTTAATGTTGGTCAAATTGGGAACATCTTAAACATTTCCTCACATCCACTTTTGTGATTGAAGCATGTATTTTGGAGTACAGTACCCACTTTGACCCAGCGCTGGATGTCCAAGTGGACGCGGCTTTGAGTATCCAAACCACTATGACCATCTTACATCAACCATAGGTGGGTGTATGCAACGTCCCTCATCTCATCGAAAAAACACTATGAACACGATTTTAAGTTTGACTAGCTGATCATTCAAACGGGGTTGCATTGTTCCACAGCTTGGAAAAAGAACTGAAGCCTTGGCGATGGCCATGGGACAGTCCACACAATTTTGCTTAGCTGAAGGGCATGGAACGTGCATGGAAGGTGTGAGGCTAACCAGTCCCTTGGACGGAAGTAAGTCAGTAGGTGACATCGTCTCACTCACTATGATCCAAGTAATTTCGAAGGCAGTTTACACATGAAACTTGTGGGGACACTGAATTACATCGAATTCCAATTTCTTTTCCCCGCCTCCGTTTGTGCTGGTTCATCTTTTTGTAGCCACCTGGTGGTTACAAGCAAGTGAACCAGACATACCATTATTGAAACAATGGGAGGGCCACATAAATGAAATCAGCATTCAGTCTGGTCATTTGGTGACAGGAATTTTCAATTGGGCCCAGGCCTTAGTCAATCTCATGGTTACTCCAAACCTGCTGCACCCAAATAGTTTAGATCCATGTCCCCTGTAAGAGGAAACCAAGACCTTCAGAGAGCCGTCACTTTTAATTGGAAGTCTCACATGGAACATGAACATGCTCTTCTGCAAAAAGGACATCTTTGAGAAACGAATCAAACATTTCTGAGTTGCAAGAGCACATTCCAGGTCTTTCCTAACACTGCCAACTCCCCTTCTTTGAGGCTTTTATCCTATCATTTTGCAGAACCCGAGCTGCCCGCAAAAGGAACTTGAACCATTAGAAGGGAAGAAAAACAACCGAATCAGCACAAATGATGTTCTCGGATCTTGAATGTGGCCCTCCGCGGACGCACAACAGAATTTGAACAAGAACATGAGTCCTATAATGTCCTAGATATTGAGGTTTGAAGTTTTTGGGAACACCTTAATGAACTGCCAACACCACTGGTTCACATACTGGTACTTGTTATCATGATGGTGCCAATTCACCATCCTGTATTCCATTTCCCAACTGACGGCAAAATCAAATCACCGATTGTTTCTGAATGACTCACATTCAGGCCCAACTTTGCTGATTGCAATCATCATGTTCGGTCATTTGCTCACTGTATCCGCAAGGTTCGTAGGCATAATAGGGTAACATATTTATTTCCATATAGTCATTTGCATCAAGTGGTTCCATATTCTTTGAACATCCCTGCGCCTCGTGAGGTATTCACACTTCTCGGGGCAAACACGTCCGCCAGCCTGTGTTCTTGCATCCAAGGTGCAAACCACCCCGTTTTGAGATTTCTTTGTTCAACGGTTATAGATCCTGATTCCACTTAAACTTCAACCTTTTTTGCCAATGCTGTTCAGACAACCCAGTTGTGTGCAAACCTAGAAAATGTTACCTGTCAATGAAATGGATTAGTTCTTCCATAATTGCGGCCACAAGTGCATAAAGCAAACGCATTGTTAGCGTGCAGCACGGCAACAGTGAACCACAAAAATCCAGCTATGTCCAGCAGAACTCGTTGACAGTGGTTTGGTCTCTGCAAGCTACTTTCACATCTTCAAAGACTGTAGCAACAAAATCGCAGCTACTATGTGACTATGTGCTAGTGGCCCAGCATGCCAGATCTGCAAAAGACGATGCAATGCAAGCAGAATGCTTCTACTTTTAAGTTGAAGTTCTATGGTAGTAGGAAGAGCTTGAAGGATTTACAATGATGTGCCGCTTACTAATAACCAGTTTTTGGATATACCCTCAACAGAGAAACCCTGTAACTGTCTTGGTCGGAACAGTAAAGTTATGTCAGTATGTTTGCCAATGCATGCCATTTTGCAAGGTGGGCTCCAAACCAAGGCCCAACACAACAAGCCCCAACCCTCCCCAACTAACCAGTCCCCACCTTGCACTCGTTGCGCAGTGGGCAGCAGATGCATGGCACCAGCATCTGTCCCGGCACCGCCTCGGCTGGCTGCAGGAAGTTGGGCAAACGTGCCGCGAAGAGGTCGAAGTGGGTGGCGAAGGCGCCTCAACGATGGGATTTTCGGAGGGGATCCAGGAAAAGGAGCTGGCGGGTGAAGTTGTTTAAACAGTACAAGAGGAAGGTCAAACAGAATTAACTGGAGATTTGGGGAAAATACATAGTGTTTTCTACACCAACGAAACTGGAGTCTTAAGCAAAAATGAAAGTGGGACGCTACGTTGCTCCATAAAATTATGTTTGCGATAATAAAAATCTTAAAATGAAGCTCTGACCAGCTTGATCAGAATTGGGTTTGGGATTTTACCCGCAGACATGCAACATGTTTGAGCCGTACTCACTTTAGATTTTGTTTCTGGGATGTAATGAGGCTACCCATGCCCTTTCTCGGGGATATTATGGAGATAAAAATCACCAAGATAAACATCACCAAGAAAGGTGGTTGTAATTCAAATCCAGGAAAAGTGAAGAACACAATCTTTAAGGTGTCCAGAAACCCATATCAGTTCAATCAACTGAAAATGGATGATATATACTGCAACATCGTTCAAACAAAGCACAGGATATCACACAATACTTTGAATCGGTTTCCTTTGGTTTCCGTCGGTTTCATTTGATGTTCCTTGATTTTCTTTGGTATGTTGGGGCTCGTTGGATTCTACAGTTTTCCTTTGGTTTCCTTTTTGGTTTGGGGCTGGTTGGATTCTATGGTTTTCCTTTGGTTTCCTTTGTTTTCCTTTGGTTTTGTTTGGTTTCCAAGGGAGAAACAAAGGGAAAGAAAATCCAAGAAAACGACAAAGCAACCAAGGAAAGTTTAAGGAGGCTATAAGCTCACAGAATGCATCAATCATGCCTGTTACTAAGACATATATTATCATATCATAATCTATTGAATCTATTGTATAATATTGTATATACCAACTTATACAAGTTGATTTAGTACACTGTACCCCGTCCAACTCCCAACCCATTCCCAGCATCTCCCCCGGGTCTCCCCCCACCTTTGCGCATCTTCATGAAGACTCTCTGTCCAGTCGCGGAGACCGCGGAGGTCACTTCCTCATCCAACTCCAAGGTCTTCATGATGCAGCTGATGTCATCCTGCGCCACATTATCATTTATCCCCACCTTAAGATCTTAATGTGATTTCTTGTGACACCGTAAGAATGTGATCAATGTGATCTTTTACCAGTTTAGGCTGATGCAGGAAATCACTCTTAGTATCTCTCAATTCTGGATATAGAATGTTCGTGGGCAACAGCTTAGCCCATTCAGAGGATCATTACTTGTGCGCACGTCCGCACTCATATATTGCAGTTTTGTCATTCAGTGAGCTATCCTATCAAGCCTAATATTGTAAAGTGGCTAGCTTGTCACCAAAACAGTGACCCACAATCAGGATCTTGATACTTCGCCGATTATTCCTTACTTTCCTCAGAGTCTCTAGTTATCTTTCTGTTCATATTATTTCACTCATTCATCAGCGTCTCACGTTGCAAATGCGCGTTAGAGCATAGCACGCACTTATGTCTCGCATCATATTACAACCACACGAGCGTCAGTATTTCGTGAGGTATGGTTCACAACTTTAAGCACTCAATTCCACACACTGACAACCTGACACGCACCTCATTCTGCGTATGGGAAGGAGCAATGAACCAATCATATGATACGAGTAAGAATGTGATCTTTAAGAGGTAACGCGCGCGATGTGTGAACTTAAGATCACAAACTCTTGTCGCGAGCGATCACCTGCGCTGATAGGGAACAACACTAATGTTTCAAGTACAACTTGTTTCATGAATGACAGCTGATGAGAATCTTATATCAATTGATAGTTGTCTCGCAAGCCTTAGCTGCAAGCTCTGTCGGTTCCAAAGAAAGCCACTGCTCGACATAATCAGGCCAACGTGAGAATGGGATCATCTGCCACGGGTTCTGGAGCGAGAAGGGCCAGCAGGCCAGAAACTTATCCAAGAGTTTGTTCTTGTCGGCACTCGTGTAACGGTATGACGGCTGCTATTCCTTTTTTGCAAAGATATCCTTCACACATGTCATACACTTTTTTCCAAGCTTGTCTACAGCATCGCAGACTTCTCGGGTATCACCAAGCTCACACTGCTGCGTCGTACATGGATCCAACGACTTCGTAGTGAGGTCGTCCGTTTGTAGACGAGAACGACCCAGTCGAAATTGATCTTTGTCTTCGTTGAATTGGACCAAATAGATGGTGCTGAGGATCCTAAAACCAATTTGTCGCTGGTGCCAAGACTTTGTACCTTGGCTTGAATCTAGCATCTCTATTTTCTACTAGAAAGACTATGGAGATGCAATTGACTGGACAGAACCAACCGCCACCTAGAATCTACTAGAAAGATTAGGGAGATGTCTCTCCTGGGGAACCAAAAGGAGGCCACAGGGAGACTTGACAAAAATAGGAGGATATTAACATGACAGGTGTTAGTCAACAAGTTAACACGCATGTTCTGGACTGCAATGATGCGGGATTGCTGGGGCTAGCTTGGTGGGCGCACTCAGAAGTGCTCATTTTGAAGAGTCATCCTGCCAGGGAAAAGTCATCAAATATCAGCTTTGAGAACACACTCCCTGAGACCCTTTATGGCAGCTTTCGTGTCAACAGCAGAGTCCAGAGATGTGCAATATAAACCTTTTTTTTAAATTGACACTGGATCTTAGGAGTGGCTAAAGCACACCGGTCCCCTCTACCCTGCTTAGTGCCCGCAGTATGATCCGATTGCAATGGATATACCAACGGAACGGCAGGAAATCTGTTGGAATGGTTGGTCAGTAGGGGGTCTTTCTTCTGCATGCAAAGCATCTTCAGACTAAAATCCCCAATCAACAAGACAATCACCTGTAGGTAACATCCCCACATTACGTAAATATAATCCTGGCCTTGATTCATCCATTTAGGACATTGATTCTGTATACATGTGTATACTGTATATAGCTCATTCAATTGTATCCTAATATACCAATACCGTTCCCAACATGGTGGTTAGTTAGCTCCTTATTGAGTGGTATTCAAATTCTACAATCTCCATCAATACCAGCACCTCAGTGGGAACTTGAGGCCCAGGATGTTGCATCACCTGACTGCCCAACATTCCAAAAAAATCTGGTTGCTGCTTTCCACATCCCAACAGCGGTCACTTTGGGATATGTTGGACAGGTATGGAACGATGAAACCAGCAAGCAGTTCTACTTACATCCAGTTTCTTCGAATCCATGAATTCATTCTCTTAAATCAAGAGCTGGCCGGTGAGTCCATCTTCTCTCCAGCCAAAATGAGTTGCTGTCAGTGGGCGGTTGATCTCTAGTCAGCCTTGAAGCTTTGGCAATGCCAAGTCCGTTGATATCATCCCAAAAACAATGGCCGAGTGTGAAACACAATAGGGACATGTCGATCACCACAGTCGCAGGAAAATGCTCTTGTTCATGATTACCCCCTTGAAACAACCATCCCTGTAAATTAGCTGGAAAAACACACAATTTTCGCAAATCACAGCAGCATTTTTTAGAGTTCCCCAACCCTTTGGACTTCTCGCCATCGCTGTCCCTTTTAAGGTACCCCGCATAGCGATGTATGTCTGCCAGCGGCACTGGCCGGCCCGGGTTCTTCTCCAAAAAGGTCAAGCAGTGCTCACGCAGGGTCTCCTCAGATGCGGTCGATGGTTGGACACATTTCATGGTCAGCCGGAAAACCACCCAAAAAAAAAACCTTTTTTGGGATGTACCAACAACATGTGGGAGATCAATGAAGTACTAGCTAATTACGGGTAGAATCAATAAAAGGAGGATTTGAACCAATTAAATGTAGAGGTTGGATCTGCGTTTACTTCAATTTATATATATATATCAAAGATAATGAACAACATGTGCAGTACAAACCATGGCAGAAACATCTCCACAAGGGTTATTGCATGGCTTGAATGTGCATTTACGGAATTCCGTTTTATGGTTTTGCAGTTCACTTTGATGGATGCTATACATGTCAAAACTACCAGAATGCCTCTCTCGAAGTTGAGGACCCCCAAATGGACGAGAGTATACACAGACCTGTCACCCAACTAACATCATAGTTTTAAGATCCCAAACATGTTGGTAAACAAGACCACTGACATATTCATAAAGCACATTATGCAAGTTTTCCATTTGAGGCACCGGAACCCTTCAATACAGTGACTGTTCAATGTTGTTCATCAACTGCAACATATTCTTTCTCAGCTGGCCATGCGATCACTCAGAACAACCCAACGGACCGTGAACTATACAAAATCGAGACACCACGTAGCTGGTGTTGAACTCGCCATCCTTGTACCAGGTACCTGACTTGAAATGGCCAACAAGACGCCAAACCAGTGGGAAAACACAGCAAGGGCCCACCTCATTCAGTCAACAAAAACTGGAGTAAATAAATGTAAAATGACCCAAATGACCCAATGTCCAGTGGTTTCTCAAATTTGGTAGCAGCACCTGAATCCGTTGGATCCGTTTAACCAGGATGTGATTTGATATCCTTTCAGCGGGTTTAAATGATTGGATGCAGTGATCCATGTCTGCTTGAGAAGTTGCTGTAACAGCTGTTACAACCTCAGTCATGTGCACCTAAAATCACCTAACCATTGCTTTTGGGCATTGAAACCGAGCGGGAAAAGGCCAACGAGAAGTTATGCTAATATTTTGGTTCTGAAACGTACACTTTGGTAGGTTATTGGAGTCCGACATCTTTTGCGAATCCATTCCTGGCAGATCAACCGGACACTGATTTTCGCTTCTGAGCATGTCGCCAGACGAATTTGCTGGGACATTCATCACTTAAACATGTTAAACCTATCGAGACTTGGACATGTTCATTCATTGTTGATACCCATTCCACTGAGATGTCCAAACCTTGAGGGTGAGTTTCGCAAAATTTGTAGATGATTTCTCGATCAACAAGTGTTGCTTGATTTTTCCCACAGCTCCAAGAGCTACCCATATTATATATTATCTATACGTGCATTCAAGTGTAATATAATTTTACCTTTCAAAAGTCTGTCTGAAAATCGGGTACCTCCCAAATACCATGTTGTCTTCATCATGTTCACCAAAATCTGCTCGTCACATCTGGTCACTGTGGGGTATCCCTTAATATTGGACAAACCCATATCCTGATTGAGGGTACTACAGTCCCGCATTGACATCAACATCAATATCCTATGATATCCTATTGTATCCTATTGTAAGCCTATTCATTTCTACTACGCTTACGGTAAGTCTTATTATATTCCTATTGTAGTTTGCTCAATCCCATAGTTTCAAAGTTTCAATCACCAAGCTTTGGTCTGAGCATCCCTTTATCCCCATCACATTTTCAATATGTTTGGCTATGTATGTTTGTATGTATGTATGTAACTATCTATCTATCTAACTATCTATCTATCTATCTAGTTATCTATCTACCTATCTATCTATCTATCTATCTATCTAGTTATCTATCTACCTATCTATCTATCTATCTATCTATCTAGTTATCTATCTACCTATCTATCTATCTATCTATCTATCTATCTAGTTATCTATCTATCTATCTAGTTATCTATCTACCTATCTATCTATCTATCTATCTATTGATCGATCTATTTATCTATCTATCTATCTATCTAATTATCTATCTATCTATCTATCTATCTATCTATCTATCTATCTATGTATCTATGTGCCTATGAATCTATGTATCAATGTATGTATCAATGTATGTATCTATGTATGTATCCATGTATGTATCTATGTATGTATCTATGTGTGTATGTATGTATGTATGTACGTATGTATGTATGTATGTATGTATCTATGTATGTATGCATGCATGCATGTATGTATCTATGTATGTATGTATGTATGTATGTATGTATGTATGTATCTATGTATGTATGCATGCATGCATGTATCTATGTATGTATGTATCTATGTATGTATGCATGCATGTATGTATCTATGTATGTATGTATCTATGTATGTATGCATGCATGTATGTATGTATGCATGCATGTATGTATCTATGTATCTATGTATGTATGTATCTATGTATGTATCTATGTATGTATGTATGCATGCATGCATGCATGCATGTATGTATAATGTCTATGTCCCAATTGTCTGTTGATATTTCCCCATTCCAGAACTAAAATAATATGTGTCGGTTTAATCCAATATCTGTGGTAAATCAAGGCAAATCAAAACATGAACAACTCCATACAATTAAAAGACTTAAGAAGTAACTGGGATGGGAAGATAACAGTAACATAACTAACATAACCAACATAGTTATGTTACATAATGGCTGGGTGATAATAACAGTAACATAACTAACATAACCCTATTATCACCCAGCCATTCACAGCAAGCTCCCGCAACTCGCCATGGCAAGTTTCCATCCCTTGGAACGTTCCCCCGCCTCCAGAGACTTCCTTGCTGGGCTCCAAATCCTCGAAAGGGCTGGGGGTCATCTGTCCCAACGGACCTTAGGGATACACAATATCTATATAATAGATATCATAGATATAAATATCAATATATGTTGATACACAATATAATACACAATATCTATGATGTTGTTGCTTGATTGAGAATGTAACAAAAATGCTTGGTGAACGAGCAGAAATAGGTGGTATACGGTATATGACGAAAAAGGATGGGGATACATACATCTTTGATGGGTTCCCACCCTCAATAAACACACACCCAGAAACCCTAGTGCAATGTGATGGATCTGTTCATAATGGAATATGCCATTTGGGAAACGGCTAACTTAACTATCGCTCGGGGGATAGGATATGTAATGTAATGTGGCTAAGGAAAGAAATTCACATAATTGTCATATTTTTGGAAGAAGTAGCCTCTTGTCGGTCAGTTGAAAAGTGTGCCACAACTTTGGGGATCCTCCTAACACCCGAAAGCGGATGACCACGTTTGTGCATCTATTGTCTGGTACTCGAATCTTAGGGGCTAGAGTTGGCATGCTCTATTTGGAGATCGGACAACACATGAATTGCATGTGCTTCCCTCTTCAAATAGACCGGGATTCCGTTTCCGGCCCAGGCAAGGATCGATCAACATGAAGACCTTGCGGTTGCGGTTTTGAACCTCAGATTTGAAGGAAACCGCAGGACATGTTTAACCATCCATTTGGATCATGTATGATAAATATTTAGCACATGAGCAATTCTCAAACATGCCCGCCCGGTTGGAAATCGCGCTAGCGGTTGCGCAATTCTTGAAAAAATACCACGGTGCCACAACGCCGTAGTGATTTCATTTGAAGGCTTAAAAATGCCAGGCCACTTGAGTTGTTTTTTCCATGCACTGTGTCTTAAAAAGAACTTGTTTTTGAACCAAAAATTTATTCCTATTTTCCTGCTCAGAGGCACATCAAGAGCGTGTCGTATTGGAAGTCCGAAGAACAAGTTAAGCAAGTAGCATCAGGAGGGTGTTGGAAGTTCCGAGAGCAAGTTTAGAGCATAGCATTTACAGCGTGGTGTAAAATTACTGGCAAGCAGCAAGACACCAAGCACGGAGCCAGACAGCTTTGTGGCAACAAAATGGTTTCACCTGCAAGTGCTTCCGCGAAGGTTTCGTAATTGATTAGGGGTCTCCGGAAATAGATTTTGACGTCATTAGTTTTTTACTTGTTTCTTATTTGTGGCATCCTTCTCTGATAAAATAGTTCTAAATGTTACTATATAATATAATACTATGTCTGAGGAATAACTATAGCGCATTTTCGCTTGCCATTGGTATGTTCGGGTATGTTTATAAGGTGGATCAAGCGGAACTTACAATCATCATTCGAAGTGCAATTATATTCCACCATTGTGCTGCCCTGTTGAAATCACACTGGAAGTTCACCCACCTAATTATGATATATTTAACCTGCAGTAATGGCGCCATGCATCCTTTATGCTGAATCAAACGGTTTGAGTTGTTGGGATCTGAAGAAAACCTTGGCACTTCAGACTTCAGCTTTTCTGGTGCTATGGGTAAAACATGAATGCTTGAATACAAGCTCGTCATGCCGGCATCCTTGACATGTTTTGTTTCCCAGGCACCATGTTCCCAACCAAAACTCATTGGGGCGGCAGTACCGGGATGGGTTGGGGGTGTGCCGGTGGCTGGTGGCGATCTTCACCTTTATTTGCTGAGAAGTGGAGTTGGGGGAAGGGTTGATGGTTTTTTGATGACATAGGTTTTTGTTTTTGCGTATCATTTGCGAAACATTGGAAACCCAAATTGGATTGTGCCTCATAGCCTCCACTACTTGTATAATTGCCATCATGTTAGTGGCACTAACTGGCAGATTCTTGAGGATACTTGAGGTGCGATGGATTTTCGGGTCCCCACGCCTGAGCTGAGGACGACCCCGAATCCACTGCGCGCGAAAAAATGTTGGTTTTGCTTAAGTGCAGATTTCTGCACCTTGACATCGGCCAAAAAGAAAAACAAAGTTCAGGCAACAGCCTCTGCGTTGCCTAAGTTCAAGTATAGAAATCTCCACTCTGACTTAGGCAATAACGCACCGCGCAACCAGGATATCGGCAAACAAAATTTACAATTGCAGATCTCTGCGCCCTGACTAGGTACCACCAGGCCGGCGCAGAGATTTCGCTGATGAGCATGAAGCAAAGTGGCGTAATTAACTTGGAAATGATAAACAGTGGAGCCACTTGCGTAGCGCATACACTAAGTATGGAGTCAGGATGGAGATTGGAATCCTGAAAACAAACCTGTCTAATGTTCACGTATTGTGGCTTTAGATTCAGATGATGCGAAACACACCATGGGGGACCGGAAAAACCAAAGCCAAGAAACATGCTTAGTGGGTCCGGAATCAAATATAATCAAATAATCACAGCCACTGACAGCTGTATCTGTATCTGTTTTTTGTTAGATTCAAGCTTCGAAACGTGTCCAAACATCACATGCTTAGTATCACAAGCTTAATACCACAAAGATATTGAAATACGCCCTTTGAATTCAGCAACTCCAAGTATTAAGTGAGAGACAGGATCTATGATGGTGGCCACCGGTCAGGCACATGAACGTTATTAGCCCCACCACACGCACGGTTTCCACTTCGCTAGCTCAAACATGCAGTGTGAGGTCGTTTGAGGTCGCTGCAAGCTATTCTGACCTATTGATCCAGTTTCGGGAGAATAACCTTCTGCAGACCAAATCCATGAGTGTCTATGAAATGCCTTGCATCGTTTTGAGTATTCTGATGGCTATTGGATGATGATGTGTGGGTATGTGTTCAAGACTTCATTCTCCTCTGTACTGCTTCCGCCATGAATTGGAAATCATACCCAAAGGAAATAGCCACAATAGCTGCAGCCCAGGGAACTGATTTCACCTCCTTAATCAGCTGCATCTTCATCAGTTCTTTCGTAGCCTGTGCGCTGGGCAACGCGGCAATGGCTGGTCACAGGGTTACCGATGGGATATAGCCAGCCATTGGATACCATCACCAAATGGTGCGTGGGTACGTAGATAATATTACCATATACTATAATATGAGCAATCATGTATACCCAGCAGAATTCACTGGATTTTTTCTCGGCGTGAACAAACAATACCGTCAAAATGGCAAACAATCACTAAACGAAGGCATTACCATGGCATTACCTAGCCTGCTTTCCAAGGTTTGCCCTGGGGCACCTGAGCATTTGAAATGGTGAACATTTTGGTGTTCAGGACTTTGGAACCGTTTACAAACTCCAGAGATTCTTCCTGTAGGACATATGTTCAAAACAAAAGCTGATTTCATGGCTACTCTACTGTAACTTCAATGCAGGCAAAATACTGGGCCATCAATTCTCAAATTGTTTGGGACAGTGCAATGTGTTTCAGTAGATTCCACTTTTGTAACAGGAAATGCTTCCTTCGGTCTTGGGTCATTACAACTCATCCTCCGGGATCACTTAAGCAGAAGTGATTACATGTGTAAGAGAAGTCAAACCTTACATACCCTGGGTGGGCTTGACCATGGTCTTCCAATATGCCACTGCACGGGCACTCGATTGCGGCTTGTGGTCAGAACTCGTACATTTTTCTGACCCTAAGATTGTAGATCATTATCCAGCTGGGATTGGCTGCCACCCTGATCCGTAGAAGGTGCCAATGGCCATCTCAATCGCGCCGCCCCAGCCGCAAAAGAATTGGCAGCAGGCATAGCCGGTCTTCAGCAGCTGGCACGTCTCCGTTCTGTTCGACAATCTGCTTGTCGGAGGTGATGTAACCAGCAGCAAGTGGTCAGTTACTCTATACTCCTATGCACAGTTCTGACCATAAGTGGTGATTTGCCTTCAGGGAGACGCCATGGGCTCTAGGATGGTTCAATCTTTCCAGATGATACCTTTCTAAGTGGGAGATGTCAAAAGACTATAGGACTGTACCACTTTGCCAACCACAAATTCGATCACAGTGAAGGTTTCCACTACTAGTCCAACTTGAGGCCAGGGTTCCAGCACCAGCCATACCAGCCATTGCATTAGATGTGCCATGGGGACTAAACCAATGAATTGTTGCTTTCTCGGAGGTTGACATCCTAGTTTTACCTTAATTTTACCCCAATGATCGTTAGGCTTTTCGTTTTTCCCCACCTTTTGGCCTCATGGCATCGGCTGGCGCCTTGGTGATGGTGTGCTGCTGCAGTTTGGTCTGATCCTTCAGACTTTTGCTCCAGGCGCCTCTGTCCCCAGCCTTCTCGATCTGCTGATAGACCTGCCTGATGCTCTCGGGAAGCGGATGGAAAAATATGGTAAACCGGGGAATGGGTAGTTTTTGCATAGCACTTAGCAGAATATAACTGCAGATCATTCTCAGCACCGTAATTCACAATTATTCCCCCATTCTCCCATGAATCCTCCCAATATCAATGTTGATATCAACCCCAACCCATGTAATCCCCATAAGACATCATAAAACCATCATTTTTGTTGAAGTGAAGCTATGAGTTGGTGAAATTCACCGGGGCTTCAATGGTGAAAAACCCATCAAAAAAAACCCATCAGCTCTTCCCACCTGGTGGTATCATCCAGGCGTCGCAGCTTATCCGCCAGGTGCACCGGGATGGCTTTCACAATGAAGTTGTTGCCCCCTGCCTGGGGGCGACGGGTAAAGTGGCCACGGCTGGAGTGCCACGGAAGGGGAATGGATAGGTTGAGTTGAAGTAGATCTATAGCGAAACCTGGTTTTCAAATGTTTTCAACTGAAAGACAGATGAGGGTTTCAGGCCCCTTTTATCTGGCAATGCTTGCCTTGAAGGTAGGAAGATGCCACCGCTAGCACATGACAAACGTTAGTCTAGAACAATGAAGAAACTATGTGCACATTACATTGGGGCTACAGATGGCTACGGACAAAATGCGCCCATAGATGGCTACTGTAATCTAAAATTAGCAAAGAACATGAACAATTGTTCTGTTTCCCTAATAGCTTGAAGTAAGAAAAATACCCACCAACATCCACCAACAACCCTAACCAAGGTTTTTCCCGCAATGCCATTGCGAGCATATTTGAGGCATGATGGGTAAATACCAATCCCACACAGAGTGAGAAACATTCACTGTGCGCATATCCGCAACTCAGCTACCCTCAACTGAGGAAGTCCTCGCTCAAAAATGGGTTAGAACATGTTAGAACCCATTCTATATACATAGTTTCGATCTTCAGGATTGTCAAAAGTCGGTTTAACCAACCTGTAAATTGTTTACGATATGAGGGTGGGACTGGTGATGGTGATGACAATGTGCAAATCACCATCAACCAGCCAAAATCACCAGGAATGCTCTTGGTTAATCAGTACTCTCTTAAGGCTCTGTAATTGGGAGGTCTGAGACATCTTGATTATGCGCCCGGCGAGCGTAAGTTCTATTGCCATGGCGCTCTCCACTCAACAACCCGAAGAGCAAACACTCGCAGGTCAGGCGCCTCTAACTGGAATTATAGAATTTAGCCAAATTCTTAGTAAACAAATTCTTCAAACAAACAGCCAAATCATGCCAAGTCTTGACCCAAACCCAAAAAGACATCTAAAAACATCCCCCTCCGCATGTGTGACACTCAAATCAGCAAAGGCGCGGGGACCAGCTCTAAGAGCCACTGATTCAAGAGATGGTTCACCTGGGATTGGCATCTTTTGCTGGAAACATGAGGACAATGAAATGATCACCATTGGATAACCATGGCTTTTGGGGGAATTCAAGATTTGATGTTCATCATTTGCTTTGCAATCTTTTCAAACGGAGATCTTTCATGGACATTATTCAGCTACAATAGGCCCAGGCTTTTCATGAGACCATGTTGATGGGACAAATGATTTTGCCCACCAAACATCATGGGGAACAATGCACTGATGAAGGATGGGCCTCGAATCGTCACCTGATAAAGGATGGCAATCATCACAGAAAGAATCACGTATTGTCATCGTCAAATCAGCAGGTTTTAGATAATCTTAAAAAAATGATCTATTTCCATCCATTCCTTCCCCTAATATTCAATACCCCAAGAAACCCTGGTTTCATATTAGATCTATTCGTTGTTGAGTTCTTTATTGGAGGCATTGAATCTTAGGGGGGAACGGATTAGCACACCATAGCAGTGCCAAAAGTCCTCTGGAAACTCCATTACTAGCCTGCGCAATATAAACCCTACGATCATCACGCCTCATTTATCAAGGGTTTCCATGGTTATATCCCACTATACCCCAAAAAAGTGTAATAATCATCATCCAACTGGAGTGCATGAGCTATATTCAAACAACCAGCCAGGATTAAATCCGATGTGATGTCCAAATGTCCGTTCTTAATGAACAATTTCCCTAAGATCATCAACCAATCATCATTTATCCATGATAGCTCCACATATTTGATAACAAAAAATCATTAAACAAGATATTTGATCGCCTAAATCTCCTCTTTTCTTGATGCTTAGAACCCCATTAAAACAGCTGGTGAAATCCCCATTGGCGCTTTCGGCAGAAGAAAATGGTTTGCCGCGTTGCCATGTTGGTGCGCAGCGTCTTGTCGGGCCATCCAGCTGATGAAAGATCCTACAGCACATTAGAAGAATGGGATGGATATCATCTGGATAGAATGACAATAGTGTTATTAAATGTTATTAATAATCATATAACTTAACGTTGTCATCTATATTATTTTTTTGGCTAAATCACCCATTTTCACACCAACCGTTCAGACCAAATTACATTTGCGGTTGGTTGCAATACTCGTTTTCGGGTGAATCTACAATTTGTTTCCTTTTGAAAAGCCTCCCATTGTGTTGCTTATATCATACTTTATATCCCAGATTCATCCATTGATCTACTATCCGGTTCCATCTATGTTGAATCATGAATGTGTGTTGACTATGTGTTTAATTGGTATATAAATCACCATCAATATTAGCTAATATTAGCTGTTGGTGATATCTCTGTTTATAATTATGATATCATCAATATTCCATATTATAATATCAATATTCCATTCAATTATGGTATCATTTTATGGTAATATCATATCTGTTTATAATATTATAATTGCTGTTGGTATCACTCCATCCGATTCCAATCCCCCACCATTCCTTCGGC
The DNA here is from genome assembly GCA_947184155.2 of Cladocopium goreaui. Lineage (NCBI taxonomy): Eukaryota > Dinophyceae > Suessiales > Symbiodiniaceae > Cladocopium > Cladocopium goreaui. The sequence goes on along the minus strand of CAMXCT020000912.1, from coordinate 176,249 downwards.
CACACCTCCAGCGACACACCTCCAGGTCTCTCGGCGATGTAGTTGTACATCTCCTGGTCACCAAATATGGCCTTTTAAGGCACCAAAAAAACTGGGATATGAATGAACCAAACAGTGGCTTAAATGGGATACATCATTAACAGGTTCCGAACTTTAGGGTTGCATACCAATTATAAATATTTATATAAAGATGGTGTGTAAACTGGAACTGTCGCACCATAAATTTCTTATCCTGACAACTGGTAATGGGCGCTGAGGTTGGGATTGAATAGTCTGACCGACTTTACCAATAGATCGCTTCCGTTCTCCATCAAATCGCCAAAGTATTGAACATATGCGGAGAACACATGACCCTTTGGCGTCACACGGGACGCGGGATGTTGCTATCAACAAACGATTCGATATTGTCAACCACCAACGGGGAAGCTCTCCTAGATGTGTAAAATCAGCATTTTCCTGTCCAAACAAACGCTAAGAAAAAAGGCTAGGCCAGGATGGTTCAAATCCAGAGTAGCTACCCAAGCTTTGTCTTCTCAGCTATGGCCTTCTTGGTGGCAATCCCTTTTTGTAAATACCTGGGGCTTGTAGGAATTGTCAACATGGGGACTGCGGACTGATTTCACCCAGGTAGGTTACAGAGGTTATTGCAGTCACGATGATGATGGTGATGATGCTGATGCTGATGATAATGGAGATGGTGGTGATGATGATGACGACGAAGACGAAGACGAAGACGAAGACGAAGACGAAGATGAAGATGAAGCAACATAATGATGTGACACACTCACTTTCATCATGGAATGATCCTTCATCTTTGGTTGTTTCAAGCAGAACAAAAAAAGAGAACATGTCAGATGTGAACAAACCTGAAACTCCTTCGCCGTCACAGGGTCCCACGGCATCTCCTTGGTAAACACATCCAACATCAGGGGGAATACATAGGCAAACCATAATTTCATCACCACACCCAGCCATGTCAACCCTGCCGCCCAAAACAAGGGGACAAAGGGCGGCATATCCGGTTGCCAGGGCAGGCTGCAAGACCAATATTAAGGACCAGTTCGCCAGGCTCAAGATTGTCCAAAATGGCAGGAACCAGCGTTCTCAAAGCAGTCTCATCGAGGTCGGACATGAGCTTCCCAACTTGAACGGAACCGCCGCGAACACCGGTTGAAGACGTCCTTTCCACTGAGCAATGCAATAGTTTGCGCGCTGAAGGCAACCTTGCATGTAGCATCAGGCAGCTGACCGTAACCTCAAAAACATATTTCATTAAGTCATTAAGACCTCCAAGCTGTTGATCAAATAGTTCCCTGATTCCATCAATGAAAATGGCAAGTTACATCAATGAGAATGGCAAGGCACAAATACTGGGGCCTAACCATGCCGACGACAAGAGAATCACAGGAATATCCCCGATGATCCATGGATCAATGACAGGGATCACACGCAGTAGATCCCCAAACACCCCACACCTCAAAAGCACATGCGCTGTCCACCGGTCCTCCGTGTTGGGAACCTCCAGCGGCACTGCATGGCTCAACTGAAGCATTTTTTGTCATCAAACATGTTTTGTTCCGATATTTTCCTTGACCTTCAGAGTCTTTGGATCCAAGCATGTTCGTTGGAGTCTCATCACCTTTTTGGATCAGTCTCCCCGACGGCCCCGCCTGGACCAACGCCATGGTGTTTTCGGGCACACAGCCCAATGGGCGCCAAGGCTGGGAGGTTGGCTAAGGGTTGGCTGATATGTCCTGAATACTTACTACCGTTTTTCCTTAGACCCACACACTACTGGAAGCAGTGGATACTCTGGGGCTATCTGGAACCTAACAACCTCCAATGCTATCATCCTTTTCGAAGCATGGAGGTTGTGAGGTTGCAACTGTTCCGACAACTTGTCTGCAACTGCCTCTTCGGAGTACCAGTCATTTCTTTGGAGCTGTCAGGCGCAATTATTGCCAACCAAATGCGCGATAACCCATTTCATAAAAATGGTTCAATGGATAACCCTTGCTCTGTTCGAGTCTTCGTCTGTTTGTGGAAAGTGCTGCAAGCTTTGACAGCTGAGACGGCAGAGGAGGGAGATGTTCCTTGAAGTTGAAAAGCACCTTCATGGAGCCCTGCTATATAAAATATAGACACGGCGCAAACATATGCAAAAATCAACGTGCTTGGAAGATCAATCATCCAACTATGTTACATCACAATTTCAAGCGTTTTACCAAGTGGATCAAATCTCAGCTGCCTCGGATTCAACGCAGTCTTCAATTCTGACTGCATCACTATCACTATGTCCCTCATGATAGTAATATATAGTAATCAACTATAGACTATACCTGAATAACAAAGAAAAAATGACTTTCAAATAGTAACTTCAATCAAACATTTGTCACAACAGGTCTCTCTTGATATGCGAGCTGAGAGACACGGCAAACTAACGTCTCCTGTCTGGGTCCAGAAAATAATTCAACTCCTTGCTCGAATGTAGACAAAGCCAACCTCCAAGTGTTCACACTTGTTTCAGCTGAAACTGGCAAGCCGTCTGCGCAACTTTGGCAGCTGGTCATTGGCTGGTCATCCATCCGCACCATTGGCCTGGCAGCACGGGCTTGAGGAACACAGAAAGCGATCGGGATTCCATGTGGGCAGGGTGCATTTACCGAGGCTTCACCAAAAACTGGCCGATAGAAGTAAATAACTTAACTTTAACTTTAAATATAACATACATGTAGCGTTTTGGAATCAAACAAGTCGCAAATCTGCAGTGTCAAGACCCGATACAGTAAGCACCCTTTTCAAGAGCACTATGTTGTAGACCAAATAATCATCATGTGAATAAGAGGACTTCGAAGACATGTAAGTCAAATGCAGGCTTCCATGAGGGCTTACACCCTTTGGATTCCGTTGGGGGAAGCGGGAAGCAGATGTTAAGAGTAGAGGATTGACACTTGTGGATGTTTGTTGGTGAGAGCATGAACATTTGGGGGAGAGCCTGGTGAAAGTAGCTGCATTGACCCTCACCTGATTGAAATTGGATAAATAACCCATGAATGATTGCCCAGGTTTTAGGGGTCTGACAGAGTGCTAGGGTGACTGACCCAAACCCACTGCCACCACATCATCATATCAGATCATAGAGTTTGGACTCTTCCCAGCCTTGATGGATGCTGGCTTTCCCGAGAGCCAACCTCCGGAGCATGAAGGGAAGATTTTGCAAGGCTGCAAGGGTCACTTTCCCTCAGGTATAATGTGTATCGCTGCGAAACTCCCAGTTACAATGAATTGATTCACAAATGGCGAATCCAATATTGTGTCCAATGCTGCAGCCGTCAAGCCTCATGCACCGGGCCGTTCAGGACCTCATGGCGGGTCATCCACTGGGGTTCCATGATTTTTGTGGATTAGTGTGACTAAATATCGATTTTCTCAGGTAAGTCAAATGTAGAGGCATGGACACATTCTCAACACTGAAGGCCTGGCCCAACATTGGGAAAGGACAGACTTGACTGTTGCTCTTTTAGTTCAATACCTGGCTTTGGATGGACCAATTCTATGGTTGTCACAAGTTCACATGTGCAATTTGTTTGTTTTATCGGCTTGGATGTTTTCATCCCAATTAATTAATTTTTCTGAGGGGCAATGCGCCTTGGTAAGTGCGGTTCACTCCCAAATCCAAAAGGATCGGCTCTCCAGTCAGCAACCACCCAGGAACTCTAAAGAAAATATACCCGGACAGTCATTGATCCCAAGTTTCCTTGTATATCCCCTAAAAAGAAATGTCCATGAGTATTGTTTGTGCCAAAATGGCGGAGCAGTCACTCATGAGTGCGGCTATTCAACAATTAAAAATGTGAGCTAACCTTGCAACTGGTCACACAGGTTTGGGTCAAGGTCAGTCAAGGAGGGGGCAATGAGATCACAAAATGCTGCTACGTTCCCCCGAACCAAGGCCCTCACCCAGTCTTAGCTTCATTCCCTGCCAGGCTTCGCCTTGCCGTTGGCGCAATGGACGGGGGTGGGATCGGTGTGACCCAGAGCCATCCGGGAGTTGGGTGAAATCAATCAGGACACTTGCAACATCAGTAGAATGTCAGGAAGTCGGGAACCGATGCGCACAAGGGTGTGAATGCAGGTGGACTTGTAACTTCTTCGGATCCATTTGCATCCATGTAAGTACTTGCAACTAGCTATGCGCTTTCACTTGTTCGCTGGCTTCGACTCATTCCAAATTGTCTTTGTCCCGTTGAGCCAATCATCTCAAGTCGAGATGGGGAAACAATATGTGTAGTAGATACTGTTAACCACAACCAATCTTGTTGGTTGGCCATATCCCAGCTATCATGGATAATATACGAACTAAATATATCCCAGCCCCAACTTTTGCAATCGTTGGTTATACACCCAATGCATATCGATTCTGTTTTGCCAACTAGCACAGTTGCTCTTTGAGCCGAAGAGGTCCTCAGCGCCGCCCAAATCATCTGCCAGGGCCTTGAGGCCCTCGGGCACGGCGTTCCCGGCCTACTGCAGAAGCACAGCTCAACTGTCTAATCCATTGGACTTAAAAATTACTTTACTTCGTGTGATCCCCACCATGACATTTATACATTTTGTTACTGGCAAATCTTCTGGCATTCTATCTGACATATTTTCTGGCATTCGATCTGGCATTCTATCTGGCATATCTTCTGGCATTCTACCTGGCATATCTTTTGGCAGATGTTCTGGCATATCTTCTGGCAGATGTTCTGGCATATCTTCTGGCATATCTTCTGGCATATGTTCTGGCATATCTTCTGGCATTCCATCTGGCATTCTATCTGGCATATCTTCTGGCATATTATCTGGCAAATCTTCTGGCATTCCATCTGGCATTCTATCTAGCATATCTTCTGGCATATTATCTGGCAAATCTGCTGGCATTCTATCTGGCAAACATTCTGGCACTTTATCTGGCATATCTTCTGGCATTCTACTGACATTCTATCTGGCATTCTATCTGGCATACCTTCTGGCATTCTATCTGGCATATCTTCTAACATTCTATCTGGCATATCTTCTGGCACTCTATGTGGCATATCTTTTGGCGTGGATACTCGCGGTTGAGGTCCGGCAGGGAACACTGGGCGCGGATGGTCGCGGTTGAGGTCCGGCAGGGAACACTGGGCGCGGATGGTCGTGGTTGAGGTCCGGCAGGGAACACTGGGCGTGGATGGTCGCGGTTGAGGTCCGGCAGGGAACACTGGGCGTGGATGGTCGTGGTTGGGTCCGGCAGGGAACACTGGGCGGGATGGTCGTGGTTGAGGTCCGGCAGGGAACACTGGGCGTGGATGGTCGTGGTTGAGGTCCGACAGAGACCACTGTGCGTCGAGGGTCGCGGTTGAGCAGGACGAGGAGGAGGAGGACGAGGCAGGAGGAGGCGGAGGAGGCGGAGGAGGAGGAGGAGAAGGAGGAGGCAACTGACATAAAATCTAACAACCCTCACCTGGCAGGTGGGGAAAAAACGATCAGACATATGGGGAGTTGAAATCATGCAAAATCCAAAACTATCAACCCTGTAGATGTGCTTACTATCTACTTACAATGGCACGGGCCTGGAACCTAACTGAGCCTCCTTTCAAGTGAAAGTTTCACCCTGAATCTTATGGCTAAGTCCTCCAGACAAGGTAACTTTAGTTCTACCCTGCCCTGCTGGTCGAAGGATTATGCAAAAACAACAAAGTGCCCGAACGGTCAAAATAAAGCCCACCAGGCGTTTCACACAGAGCTCTTTCACACAGAGTATTGTTCAGAACGAGTTCAATCACAGACACTGTGATCAGTTGAAAGGAAGTTAGTAGTTTCTTGCTGCTTCAATGAGCGCTTTGCAAAATAAGTATGTTTCGATGATCAAAATTAAGATTTCAAGATTTGGACCCCTAGAATCTCATGGTTTACCATCATTTTCCCCACTAGACTCGTAATGACATGGGGGTAAAGTGAAGGCCCATGCGTACTCAAACCCATATCATATTCTTGTTTACATGTTCCCATGATCCTCATTCTGGTTCCTGATTAGCTGGTGATATATCCAGAGTTTGGGTACAACTGACCCCCTCTGACGGCTGATTCCACGCCTTCCGACGCCTCGCGCCGTTGGAGTGGTTCGCTACTCCGCTTGGGCGCCGCCTGGCGCGGGGCTCGGTGCTTTGGAGTCCCGGGATTGGTTGGTTGCAAAAAGGGGGGATAATATGGGATAATTGGGAGAATCTAAACCGCCGTTATTCCTGGTTTAGGCGGTATTCTCAAGAATCAAAGTCACCGGGCCCAAACCACTAGCCAACCCTTTGGTTGATTGATGGTTTCAGCCCGAAAGCATGTTTCAGCAAAATGTGATTATGATGTTCAATGGGACCACTATCACCAGGTACTCGTAGTAGGTTGAAAAAAACACCGTATTTTTTTAATATGCCAGTCAAGCGGGACTATGCAAAAATATGCAAAGTAAAATTGAAAATACATATTTGGAAACCACAAAAAACACAGTTTGGGATGTTCACCGTGACCCATACTGAGGTGGTTTTCTCGTACATCATGCATAATCCTCTACTTAACTGCTGACCGATAGGTAGACAGATTGTTGGATCTGCTCATAGTAATGAACCATTCTGGGAAAACAATTACAAGTGGATATGAATGGTACTATTCCTGGTTACCTAGGGTGTGCTTGTTTGACGGGTGAACCTACCCAAACAAACAGGTGTCAAATGTGTTCATCATACTAACAAGAAAAATCCACAATAAACCGTTTTTGAAGCCACCAATGATGACACCCTATTGGTTGACGCAAGCTGATATATCCCCAAGTGTTGCAGGCATAGCATCGTATGTTTATCCAGTTTGATATGGGGATGTCAACCAACATGACCCAGATTTCCATGTATTTTTTTTAAAGTTGCTTATATAATTTTATTTTATAACCCCATCTGAGCTGCAATAGTTCCAAACAACCAAACAAAGTCAATGTTTGATCGTTTTCCCAAGACTAGGCGCAAAAGTGGTAAAGTCTACCATGAGGCGCCGCAAATAACCGAAAACCACCCATTTGGGCATAGGAATTGTCATTATCCCAAATTCAGAAATGTTACTGTCAAAAAGTGACAGCATTTGTGGCCTCTTGAACAGTCAATTCTGACTTACCCACCACGTATGCAATTTTTGAAGTCATACAGTCATACCCCCTAAATATCATTCAATCCATGGGGATCCATGTGGATCGACCTCGAATGACCAGCAATGATCAAGAACGACCAGTTATCATCTGGGTCAGACGTGTTTTGTTTGAAAACTGGGTATACCTCAAAAAGTCCGGTGGTTTGGAACATCTATCCCCCCCTTGTTAATACAAACCTGCAAACTATGTCACACTATTAATTTTATATCCGGATGATATTCCAAGTATATCCACATGTCACATATAATTAATCATACAATGGTTGGATGATGTTGGATGTATACCCAAATATCCAACTGACATTCATTTCACCGGTTTCTGGGACCCATGACATCCCAAGCTCCAACGCGCCGTGTCGCCTCCACACTCACTGGCTCCGCAGGCACCGCAGGCACTGCGGGCACGGCAGCGCGAGATAGGCGCCAACCGCTCATGTAAACCTGGGAATCATATGGAACCATTGGATTGATATGGGTTAACGGAGAGGAATAGAAAATGATCGTGTGTAATCGCTTCATGACTTCATGACTGAATTTGGACAAATCTCAATTGACCAACCTGAAATTTAGGTATTTGGGAATGGTCCCCTATACCAGTCATCATTGAGAGCGACGTCGCAGTGAGGTTGTTGTCGTTCATGGGAAAATTGTTCGGAATAAGACCGGAGAAAAAACCCGGGCACAAGCTTTAGCTAGCCTCCGTTCGAGACTTTCAAGCCCAATGGGGCACCACTTTTGCCAGTTAAAGAATTGCAGAAGCAGCAAGGATAAACCATGTTCTTGCCACTAGAATGAACAATGAACATGAACTTTGATGATATTCCACTGTTTGCTAGCCATCCCGCACATCATGTCTTCATTTGTTGTTTGGATTTGTCCAGAAATCAAGGTAAAGGCAAAAGAGTCTTCCATCACTGATATGATATGGGACAATTGAGGCTTTAATCCTTTGGATTTGGAAGTATCCCATTTTCAGAGAAGTCCAATTTTGGGCGGCAAAACCATTAAAGATGGTAGATCATGTTTAGTCCTCCTTGCCCAAAGCCACTTGGGATTACCTCCAAGAATCCCATGATTTCCGTAGGTTTACCCTGCCAGGCTGCCGTGAGCGCATCGACCACCAGCTGATCAAGGCCGTCGCGATAGCCTCAGCAAGTGCTGAGTCAAATGCAACAAAAATGGTGTTCAACATTCAGTTCAATTCAACAAATGTTATGTTGGTATAACATAGGGAAATAATTAGGAAGTCCAATGCAAGTCCAACTTCCAAAATGAGCGACAAGAAAGGGATACTACACTGACGCTTTCGTGGTTGAACCACCCTGGACCGGGATACCTTCGTAAGGAAAAAGGATGAAGTGACCAAAGCTGTGAGGAACAGAGCAGAAGATCCAAACAATCTGATTATGGGTGGACGTGTCGAGGCCTCTGAACAAACAATTCGAGCCACATCCAGGTTCCATATATGCGTTTGTGTCAAACTTCTGCGAAGTACTTGTAAATCATAAAGACTTGAAGGAAAGATAACCTTACGATTTCTAAATGATATATGATCATCCTAGGCAATGACTGGTGAATAAGTGTGGAACTTGAAACTTTTAGTTTATGGCAAAACCCTGAAGATGAGATCTGTCTCCAAACGACTTATCCCAATGTCTCTTGTTATCAACATGTTAGCTGACATGGTGTTTTCTTGCTATGAGGAGGTTGCACACCCATAACTATCATAATTTGTTGATTGCTATGCAAAATATCTATTATTAGAAGCATACCTGGTCCACTTGTATAACGACTATTGTTGTCCAAAGTCTTGATGGTATACCATTTGCCATTTGGACGAGAATAGTTGTCCTGGACGACTTTGTATATATGGCCTGATGGGTTACATATATATCACATCAAATTATATATAAGAATGGCTATATGTGAACCATTTGTAAAATGCTTGCGCATTACCTTTTTATAACTGATATGCAACAACCCAGCCAATTGGAACCAAGGATTCTATTTGGAGAAGATACAGCCATTATGTTTGGACATGTTTGGACATTATTCCAAATGCCATGTTTATACATGTTAATCTTCATGGGCTAATAGATTATTATATATTATCATCCCCATGCAGGTCCTATATATAATCCTATATATCTATATCCCAATCCCTTTAGTGGGGCACCCGCCCCACCAAACCATAAGTGCAAACACGCCACGGCTCTTCCAGGCAACTGTGTTTTGCTCAGGCGACCCATGTTGGATGCTGCTTAGGTTCACGCATCTGGGATAGAGGATCCAAGGTTTTCCTTCATCCTATAATTGCACATACAGCATTATACATATATAGCCAATAGGAACCTATAAGGGCTCCGTAGGAACATAGGACATTATTTGACCCCATATAAGGATGCATCACAAAATAAGTTAAATTTCATATCGATGGGCTCAAACATGTTCGAACCAATTTCCAATTTACATGCACGCATCATTCGTGCGTGGTTGGCGCATGGATGACAAGCCCTGCTGCACCAGACCAGTGTGAACCTGGCCTGCTTATACACAAGCTTCTGTGGTGGATATTGGCTGAAATTTAATTGTGTGGAAAATATCACATCTATTGTTATATATGATTTATATATGACAACTCACAACTCGTGGGAGGTTGAACACTTTATATACATGGCAGTTGTTCCTGCATTCTTTTGTCATTCATGTTTGAACCCTGACTCCTCTATCGCACCAGTCACATGCAGAAATGACCCTTGAAATTTGGCGCTTCCATCATTGCTTTGGATTTTTTGAGTTAATGCTACAATATCCCCAAACACGGTTGCATGAATTAAGTGGGACAGAATCCTCAGTTGAAATGTTTGTGGTTAAATTTGTATATTGTAAGGCAGTCAGAAGCACCATGCTCTTGGGTCACCATCGGATCGCTATATACAGTTCAGCATCCCCAGTCTTCCATGCAGATCTCCTGCCGCAGGATCATTTTGGCTTTTTGTGGGGTAGGACAGAAACACAACTGTCCTTACAATAGGATCAACAACATGGGACGGGCCAAGAAAACGGCGGCCAAATCGAAGCCAGAGAAGCCTTCAGGCTCTGGGCACGCTAGCTCTAGCGGCAGTCGTGCTGACTCACCCAGTCCCTCACCTAGATCTTTGGTTGGTAACTATGCCCTTGATTCCCTTCCCAACCTTTGGGACAATGATGCAGCTGTGCGTGCCCGCATGCGAGCTGACATGAACTTAGTCACTGCCCTCGATGAAAAGGGGGAGGAATCCAATTCCTACGTTGATGCCACCACGGCCAATGTAGCTTTGAATGCTCCAGTTTTACTTCCGATTGCAAAAATGATGTGTCAGAATGACATGACTTTACCCTCAATCGACAGGTTGATTCAGAGCATCGATGCTTTTTTCCAAGTGGCGAAACGATCAGTGTCATTAGAGAAGTGCTACCATGAAGCATGGGCAATTCGACGACTCATCAGCAAACTCAAGAGGTTCCTCTATAGAGATTCGCCACCCCAGGACTATGTTAATAAACTGAACTTGCTGCCTTTCAACATGCATGCATGTTTTGTTTTCTCCCGTTTGGGCTCTAATAGATGATCAAATCTTATATATCAATTCAACATACTTTTACATGCAATTATAGACATGTTAGCCTCACCAGTCCACTCCATGCCCCATGTCCTGCACTTCCAAAGCATCACCCTGAAGGAACTTCGCATCCTGCAATTGGTGGAAGCTCTCGGTTTCGACCCCAAGGCATGTCGATGGTTGGGCCGTGGATATTATCTGCATGTTTGGGCCCTATATATACAACATGGCACCTATAGTATATATCATATCTGCCTGCACGTAAAATATTGACCACTTTTTGGAAATTCTTTTCAAATACGAAGGGGCTTGTATATACCACCACTTGGCTATATGATGAAACCTCCCAAAACTTGAACCCAATGATTCCGATTGTCCTATATCCAAAATTACTTTGGTCAATCCAAAAACATATGTTCAAACCATGGTGTGTGAACATCAGTGTTAGTGTTGATGGCCCCCTTCAGGATTGGAAGCCAGTGAGATCCGAGGAAGCAGTGGTGCCAACTGGTGATATGGACCAGCCAATTTTCACCCAAGAAATCCAGGACACCCAAGTTGATGCTTCGGAATTGGAAGCTCTCATGGACAACTTGGCAAAGGATCTCCCCCCTGTTGCGCTGCCCGGCCCTGACGCACCACAGATCCCGTCGCCGCCCAAGTCAGTCGCTGCCCCGCCTCCTGATTCTTCCCCACAAGATTCCCTGCGATGGTCAAAAGCTCATGAGGACCGTATCAAAATAAATCACTTATATAGGTTGTTTCCCAGATTTAGCCATGTATGTGAATTCAAGTTTGGGATTTTTATGATTTTTAGGTTCATGCATATGTGGTATGAAACAAAATATATAAGAATTCATTTCTGGGAAGATTACATTACATCAAACCTGGGGACAAGAATTACATCAACTGAAATCATATCTGGGGAAATGAACTCATTAACAAGCACATTCTAAAGACTTGGGACCAGGGTTATAATATATGGTTGATGTTTACCATGCACCTGCAGGATTTGGGACCTCTGGTGGTCTCATCAGATGAAGAGGGAGAGATGCCTCTTGCCCATGGTGGGCCCAGTGGTGGATCCCATGGTCATGCCCCCGTGGAGATGAACACCATCATGGAAGCATTGGCGCAGTACCAAGAGTTTCCTGGTTATCAGATAAATATATGTGCGTGAAACTTATGGTGCCTTCTTTTTTTGCTTAATATATAAATACCATGATATACATGTATGTTCAAACATCATTGGAATTAAGTTCCATGTAGGTGAGACATGTTAGCAAACCAGGTTATCTGCCAAGAAGACGCATACCTTCGAGATGCCTTCTGCAGACCCTGGGACTGGTTCTTCTGCATCAGGCACCTCGATGACCTAGCATACATGCTCATTTTTTATATTATATATGTTGCGCTCCCAAAACATGCACATACACATGCACATGTAATTGCATGCACGCACATCCAAATTTTATTTTTGAGCACATGGTCAAAATTTCAAGTTTCATAGGCTTGCTTTGTGGCGCATCATGCCCTGAGAAGGTGATGTTGCTTCCAAAGAGGCTCCTATTCACATTTTGTCTGATTCTCTTCTTCCTTTTGGGCATGAGGCGGATGGTACACAACTTCCTGTGTCCCCCCAATTCATTGCTCAACACCGATGCAGCGCTAGAGACACTCAAAGAGCTGGATCAGCACGAGCGTCACATGGAAGAACAGGCAAAGTGTGCTAAGGAACTTGAAACTGACGAGGTTGGGTTTGACAGAAAAAAGGAATCAGGTATATAGCCTTATAGAGCTTCACCATGTGCAGTATAGTAGAAGCCTTGTCTTTTTCTGTTTTCCTTCATGCTGACTTCAGTCGTTTTAACAATTGGCAACTGTTGCAATTCCAAGCCATTTGCATAGCATGCAATCCTTCTATAATCCAGGGACCCAGCATTCCAGTTGGACTACCCTGCAGGCAAACGGCACCAAGAGTTTCGACACGGTGGAAATCCCAGAGTATGAAGTTATCACAAGGCGAAAGCAATTCAGAATGAAAGCAGATCGGAAGACATCTAGATTTCAAAAGAAGACAGACAAAAAGGCTGACAAAAAGGCAGATAAGAAGTCTGAGGGGAAAAAGGGTGCACAGAAAAAGGGAAAGAAAGCAGGGGATAGCAATGATGGCAAAAGCAAGAAGAAAAAACCTGCCACACAAGCACCTGATGAAGACAAGCAAGCAACGAAGAAACCTAGGAAAACAAGAGCCAAGAAAGCATCACAAGATGCACCTGCGAAGGAAACCCATGAGCATGGCATGAATGATGAGAGTGATGTCGGGGATTCTAAGGTGCGATCAGGGTCCCCATCCACGTCACCGTCACCACTCAAGGTCCGAAACCGTGGCTTGAAGAAGTTGCGGAAGATGGTGGCTTGAAGAAGTTGCGGAAGATGGCAGTTTGCAAGCTTTGGCATGTCCATGGGGAATCCGGAGAGGATGGTCCAACAGAAAGTGATGAAATTCAGAAGGGTTTGGGTGGGGGCGAACATGATCCCGATGGGGATGGTGGGAGCCAAAAGAAATCCAAACCAAAGGCCAAAAGTGTGAAGACCAAACCCCATGTGGAGAATCAGAAGAAAAAGGGACGACCCACCAAAGACAAGCAGACCACGGATGCAAAAGCGCCTAAGAAACAAGGGCCAGCAAAGACTTGCAATCAGCAGCAGTCCCAAGAGACAGCCAAGCAAAAAAGATCCAGGAGAAACACTGGCAGCAGCAGCAGCAGCAAGCAGCCCGTAGTTCCTGATGACGGCATCAAAAGTTTGATCAAGAGCACCCTTGAAGAGTGTCGGGACACTTTTTGTGTTCACCCCAAGTTCGAATGGGCAGAGGTTGATCCAACTGTTTGTCAGTTTACCACCTACTGGTCTCGCAAAAGTGCCGGTATCAAGTTGTGCCGCAGCTATGTCCCGTGGAAGAAAGGAAATGGGAAATCGAAGCTAGTCCAGGTGGCCTACTTTGGGTGTGATACCAGCTGCGTCTATTCGAATTTGGCATTGGCTGGCCTCTATGTTACTTACATGCATTTTCAATATAGTATATAACCTCAAGGCCTGAAGTCACCCAAAACGGAGTTGAAAAACATGCTAAATATATGTGAGCACTATGCCACTTGGTATATATGTCAAAGACGCTCGGTTTTACCTTGCGGCTTCCCCAAATGGATTCCTTTTACATCAAAGACTATGCGATATGCAGCAATCTATCTATATACAACTGCACATGGATACCATGTATCTCTTCGGAAAACATGGATCTGGTCCCCAAAAATGAATTAAACTATATAGGACCGTAATCAAAAAACACGTCAAGCTTATTGAGGCCATGCAGGTTCCCATGTAGTTTACTCGGTTGCTTATTATAGGTTCCAAAATCCTTGCTCCCATCCATAAGCTGTTGAAGTCAACCAGGAAACCAATTTGTTTTTTGGCCCTGACAAAATGGTCCACCAACCATCTTGATCTCAGGTGGAAAAGCTCCAGAAGCAGGACACGCCTGACCCACGATCAGAGGAGATGAAGACGTACGAGCGCATCCTCAAAGCATCGCACAAAGCGGCTATCAAAGAGCTTTGGGGGCTTCCTTGTGGACATGGGAGCTGTGTTTCCGAAGAACATGCTGATGATGTATCTGTGTGATTACCATGGCCAAAGGTCATAGAGTTGATCCAACTTCCTTCGTGCAAGCAGCACACAAATGTTTCTCTTAAATAGCAATGTTGTCCATTGTTTCTCAGCTGCTGTTTCTCTTGAAACCATCACTGCATGCCATATAAAAAATATCTATAGAATATGTTTCATGGTACGTGACTTGAAACTTGGGTCTGCTTGCAGCGATGGTGCTTTGGGGAAATGATACACTTCAAATCGTAGGGAAGTCAATATATAGCAATGATGGCTCCTCGTAGAACCTTCGCAAACAGAAACAATTGTTATAGAATGAAACATTGTTTAAATTGTTGGTTTCCATTCTTTGCAACGATAGTTCATTAACTTGGTCGGTGTATACTTTTGTTCATTGAATGCTGAAAGCTTTTCTCCATCGAACATGGAGGGCGAGGGCAGGAGGTCACATTGAGTATCTCTCTTGCGGCGTTGGAATTCCCAACGTGCTGTGAAATCAGCGGCCCGGGGTATTGATGATGAGAGTGGTCGACGAGGAAAATGGATGGGTTGACATTCCAGTGGTTAAACTGTTTCTGGCACTATCATCTTTTAAACTCCCACATCTTTGAAGAACATGTTGATATATAGTATTCCAATAACAAATTTGGATGTTGATGCTTGGTGATATATTTAAAAAGTAATAACCCTGTATCCCTTCTGAATACCCCACCATCCCATTTTTTGTGCCAAGCCTGCATGCCAGGACTTCCTTTGGCGCTTTGGATGCCGAGACCTGTGCAGAAGACAATCCGGAAGGGTTTCCGGTTGGCCTACAAAGGGAAGGTGGTCAAGTCGACTCTAGAAGGTGGACCCGACATATTTTGATACCAGAATTGTTTTTGATAGAGGGGTGCAACAGTGCCTGATATGGAATACATGATACCAAACTTGTATAGCAAGAATCTTGACACGCTCAACTTCCCCAACAATTTGAACTTAGAATTTGATTATATATATACACATGCATGCAACTCTGTATATAGTTGTGCAGTTTGGCAGCTTCAACGTACGCACGTCCGAACACTGAAGAATGTATTTGGCTCTTCCCGAACAAAGCCCGAACAAAGTGAAGCACGCTCTTGTGATGGCTGGGAAAAGGAACTTGCCCACCTTGGTCAAACAAATGTCCATTTTGGGCCTTCCCAAAGTTACATGGCTGCATGACCTCTTGCACCCATGATATTGCACATTCCTATGTTTGAGATGTTGAAACGTGATTTGGTCAAATTACGAGGAAAATATGTGCAGTTTAGATTTGTTCAACTTTACCCTGCACATGATCACGGCTCGATATTTGATGTTATTTGATTGCGATCGATCAGTGTATGTTCTGAACACTGCCACCCAGACCGGTAATGAGTTCATTTCCTGTTGGCCCTAAGGCGTTCGTATATATGGTGATCCTAACATCTTCCCTGGCAACACTGCCAAGCTTCTCAAAGGAGTGGAACCCAATGAAGAAACATATTCTTTTTTAGTTCGATATGATCATGCGTGTAATTATATATACAAAACTTCGTCACCATGTTCATGCATGGCGCATGTTTATATATGGACTGGCCACATATGGAACTATACCACCGTCGCGGCTTGCAGGAGTTGAATTTCTTGGAGTTTTTCGCCGGTGAAGGCAATTGCTGGCGGCTTGTAAGAGCTGATTCTGAAAGTGCTATCGGCTTGGACTTGAGCTATGATACCAAACCATGGCCGAATGATGAACACCGAAGTCCTTTTGATATTTTGTCGCCAAGTGGATTCACGTACCATACTTAGAGGCACACATGTTGAGACCAGATCAAGAATATAACATGATATATCTGACATTAATATGAAGGAAAGTTACTTCACTTGTATGAACCAGTGCATTTATATAGTATACATGAACGCAGCAATGTTTATCCGAGGATGATGGTGCACTGTATCCTCTCTGCTCGCCCAAGTGCATTCGCTGTGCTCTTCGCAACAGTATGTTCCAGCTGGGTGGCAATAAATCAATTTACATCTTGTCGATCAAAGCTTTTGCCAGAAGGAGATTGTGGACCAAACGGGAAGAAATATATCAATGAAGCAAACACAATGATGTCAAGGACTCTCAATGGAAAAAAAAAAAAAACAACATGTTCTTTTGGTATTCATGATTTTCTGGTGTATATTTAATATGTTATATACGTATAATATTTTGTTGTGTTCAAATTAGGATATCCCCCTTCTTATATCGATCTCAATTGATCCACTATTGCCATAGACTTATTCACCGGGGTTCCAATCTATCGCAGCTGAGGTGTGTGCTTCTAATGGGATTGATCACATGCTTGGGTGGCAGT
Organism: Cladocopium goreaui; assembly: GCA_947184155.2. Taxonomy (NCBI): domain Eukaryota; class Dinophyceae; order Suessiales; family Symbiodiniaceae; genus Cladocopium; species Cladocopium goreaui. The sequence goes on along the minus strand of CAMXCT020000912.1, from coordinate 159,397 downwards.
TGGTTACTGGAGCAACCAGGGAGTAGTTGCATGGGTCACTACTTCAGATTTCAATGGCTTTGTTCTCGTCTTCGGGCACCGGGGCTTAAATATAATAGAAGTGATTTACCAATTTGGGTCACTATATAGACTATAAATGAACCAAACTTATATAGCATATTATGATGATAATATATTATTGGGCTCTATTTCATATAGCTTACCTATAAAGGTTTTTTTATAGACATGCATTTATTATAAATCCAAGAATATGGATCAAGCAATTTCACCCACCATCTGAAATCCCTAATATACACTTCCTGCCTCCGAGGTATTCCACTTCAAATGGTGGATGGCGCACTTTGGCTCTGCCTCCCCGAAGCCAGAGCAGGGGTGGACAAACAATCGCTATTTCTCGAAGCTGAACAGAGGCCCCCTCAAAAAAGCTGATAAGGATAAATGCTCCATCAAAACGGTTCGAAAGACCATCAGCAAGACCAATGGACGAGTTGGTTACGTTGGGACATCTGAACTTAAAGGAACACAGTGGGGTCCTCATTTGTTTTTGCATGCATCAATTCAACCTACATTTCAACTTTTCCAGCATCTCAAGTATATGATTCAATTATATATTTGAATGGATCCTTTAACTTATTATGGATTGGTTTCCAAGTTCAGTGCGCTAAGGGTCTACCCTGTCCCATTCGCAGAGAAGATCAAAGAGCTACTTCCAGATCTGACTTCCAAAGCTGAGGGAATGCCCGTAATTCCAATCGATGACAACACCAGTGGTCCTGAGACCTTTGAAAATATGGTCTGGTCCACGTGGGACGAGGCTCATTTGATGCCTTGTATTAGGTACCTTCGTGGTGCTAAGGACCTCCAGGTTGGATATGACTGGAAAAATGCATTTCCACCAGCGTTTGAGGTGTTACACCGCCTTGAGTCTAAGAGCCAGGGGTCGGCTCAGGGGTGAAACCCTTTATTCCATTTGAATTTGGTGGTTTCGCAAAATGGCCCCTCATCACACCATGGTGAGATTCCCATAAAAGGTTGAAAAATGTTGAAAACCAAATCATTTCCCAAAAAAAACATGTTTTTTTTACAATTTGGTTTTGGACGTGAATATCCATGCTGTGGACGTGAATAACCGTAAACCGTTCGGATTACGTTCAGATTACGTTCAATTACGTTCAATTACGTTCGAGATGTGCAATTTTTACGTAAATATTACGTAATTTTTCAGCCTCAAAAATGCACCCCCAGGGTCAGTCCAAAAAAATCATAAAATGGATCAAAACCAATTGAAAATTGATCAAAACCATTGAAACCACCAAAAGGCCGTTGGGATTTCCCACAGCTCAATCCATGCCATGTTGCCAACCTTGCTTCATTTATAGTAGCATGACCGAGAAAAAGGAATCATAGTGTTCACATGAGTGGGTTGGCCATTGGACACACTGATTTCAGAACTGCATCTCTCTCTCATATTGCTTCCCTACCTTGAGACGAAGGATTTCATGGTATGTGTCCTTTTATAGCCATTTGGCGTAGCAGTGCTCGAACTTAGTTGGGAGGATCAGTAAAGGAAACATGTCAAGGGACTCTTTGGTTAAGTCCCTTCCGTCCAGGGCATGGAGCTGTTCCACTCTCCAGGAAGGAGTGGCAGCTTGCGCGCAAATGGCTGGAATCTCCCTCTCTTCTGGAGACAGTGATGAGGCCCAGATATCTTTATGTCAAAGAGCCATATAATCATGTTGAAACCAGGCTACGCTACTGGAAACCCACCGGTGCTTGGAAGATTCACAGCAATATACATGCATATAGGGAAACAATATCAATATACTGATCTATGCTGGCACCATTGGGTCAGGTAACAAAGCTTGTGCTGGATGCCCTTCGACAAAAGGTTTCTTGATTGCATTTTGTTGTTCCATGGAGTGCCATGAACTGTATATATACAGCTATATAGAATTATATGGTATTATATTATATATAACATAAAAATATATATATGACATTCTCGGAATTGAAAGCTATATACCTATTTACATCGAACAAACAAGTGTCATGTATATACCAACATGGGATGACCAAATAGTTCCTCCCAGCCTGCCTGAGGATGATGTCAGAAAGCGAGTCAAACTTGAGCCTGCCGTGACACCGCAGCAGACCCGGCGTGTGAGTTCTCCTCGGGTGTCTTTGACTTTCTATAGTGACTTATGCATTTATAAGTCATTGAACTGATGTTCCTATATATTTCATTTTCCAACCGATTGTTAACACAACAAAGGTGCCATCCCTTGCACCAGTTGAACCTACAGATTCCCAAGCCACCGTTGCTGCAGATGCTGGGCATGAAACATATCTATACTGAATATTGTATATTCTTGGGATGAACTGATGAACTGCATGGCATTAAGTGCCCAATCGAATTCCCTTTTGCCAACGCAGCATATGCTGTTCTTTAGGACACGCAACAGATCCAAGAGCACATGTCTGGTGGTAAGCCTTCACCTGTGATTTCACCGGTGACCCCTCCTGTGGCAACCGATGATCAGATCCAGTTGCTTGCACAGAAGGCACTTCAAAGAATTATCGGGGTTCAAACCCTTATCATTTTATATTTCAGTATAACACAAAAAGCGTTTATATATATATATATCATATATATCATATATCCCTCGCAAGCAGGTCGCTGCAGTCCAGATTGCAAAGGAGCAGGCGAAGCACCATGCCTTGCTCGACAAGATCAAGGAACTCGAAGGGTCTTTGCAGAGCAAGTCCTCGCCGCCACCCCCGGAACCCAAGGAAAACACAGAGATGGTCGATTTGTTGAAACAAACGTTGGCCAAGGTAGGTGAGCTGGAGGCAAAGGTAAACAAACAAGAAACTCAACCTGATGATGACATGAAACTCAAGGGCTCTTCGCGTGGGAAAAGGGTCCCTCCCCCACCGAGTGAAGCCGGTGCTCCGTCTGCTGGTGATAAGTCTGACACTGGTTCTGATGGAGATGAAGATGATGAAGATGATGACGATACCATTACTACCCCAAATGGTGTCAGAGTAACTTTGATGCACAAGAGTTCAATGATGTTCAATGTAATTTCTATATACTTATATCATCATGAATGTTCTTTTCAAATAACCCCTTGGGTCAAAAATCTTTGGGGGGCCTGCGATACCCAAGGTGTCCATCTCACCGGACGCACTACGAATGAGGACCAGGCGCCTTTGTGAACGCAAACCCAGTGGAAAGTGCTACGTCGATGAGAAGATTGCAGAGGACTTCAAACGGGGAGGTGAGAGCAGAGAGATTTTAGAAATGGCTCTATTAGAGTCATTGGGTCGCTTTGGGACCAAGAGGTGTCACTACAAGAAGATCAAGGCCTGGTTTGGAATTTTATAAAAACACAATGTTCTATAAATGTGGTCATGGTTGTGATGATATACAAACGAGTCCATGTTCCCTTCTTCTCAGGCAGACTTTCTTGCGAAATGCAAAGTCATCAGGGAAAAGATGGAGTCTAAGGAGTCCGAGGTGACAGGACGTTGGTATACGGAAGAAGCCATGAAGAAGGGAAGTGGACGAAGACCGAGATCAAAAGCATTATCCAGTACTGCCGACGATTTCCGGAGTCACTCTGCAGGTGCACATGTGACTCAATGCATGGGTGGGGCCATATATCAGCCTTGCACTGATTTTTGGATACAGCATATATTTAAAAAATGCATTTATATATAATAAAATACAATCTATATATGACATTATTATAGACCCTTTGCAGGTGTACAACATGCACACAAGCCTATATATAGAACCTGCCTGCCAAACGCATTTGTGCCTGCAGGAATTGGCAGTACAACAGCGACGTGACCGAGTTCTACGTGATCTACGAGGACAAGTCAGCGACGAAGAAGGCCGAGACGACCAGAGAGCTGGAGGAAACGCAGCTGGCTGCAACTTGGATCTTATTTTTGAATGCTGGGATTACACACATGACTTCAACTTCAACAACCCAATGTCCAAATATAATTCCAACAATGTCCAAAAGTTGTGTATGTTTACGGGGCATGTCACATTCAGCCCATCATGCTTTCAATTTTTCAAAAGTATGCTAGCTTAGGACAAGACTTCCAAGGATGCCCCACAGAGATTGCCTTCAAACCTTGTGACCATCCCGGAACCGGTTCCACAGCCTGATGTTGTGGGATCCAAGGACCGGCATTGCAAACAACATAAGCGGATATGTCTAAAACTGCATAAACGTATAGGCTCAACATGGTACAATAGATGACCTCCCTCTGTCCTTTGTTCCAGCTGCTCGCTGCCAGCCCTTGGTTGACCTCGAAAGCTACTTGGTGTGTCTCCAGAAGAAGGCGCAAACGGTCAACAAGATGGTGGAAACACTTGAAGCTACGAAGGGCGATGTCACAGCCACGAAGTCACATCCTTATTATGTTTGGAACTTCCACAAGAAATCAAACATAGCAACGTAGGGATCAAACTATATATGCCAAACAACATGGATCAGTTCAGTTTATCTCCTATCACATCCCATCATCATGTTTTAGGTTGAAGGATGAGCTTGTGGTCCTGTCCAATTCCATGGATGCCAGCCACAGCAAGTTCTCTGAGCAAATCACCGAGCTCAAGCTTGAGCACCAAGAGGGCCTGGCCAAGAGTGACCGTTTGACTGAGCTGCTTGTTCAACACTTCGCAGGGTGGAATTCTCAATTATATATGATAGAATGCGGGGTTGCTGTCTATATGACTGCATGTTGAAAAGTCTTGCCATGTGTATATTTACATGCTTGATGAAATTCTCTCAAACATGTTTTGTTTTGTTTCCGAAACTTTGGCCCATGTTTCTGAGTAACTAAAGCCAAACATGGGGTTTTATATGTTTGGCATGGGGATGCCTACCGGATTTGCCGATGGCTTCAACTGGCCATCCCAACGATGAGAATGAAGAGTGGCTGCAAGAGCTTATTCTGTACAACCGGGAGGCCCATGAATGAATGTGTTTCTTTATACTTGCCACATATTTAAAGCCATGCTGGTTCTTTGAAGCCATGCACAACAAAATCAGTTCCCAACATGTTGGGCCAATGTCAGGCCAAAATCGACCGGGTTGCATCTACCCCTCTTGTTGCAGGTGGGGGATGTCCGCAAATTCACAAATTTGTTGGGGTAACGCATTCTGTTTATCTGGTTCTTCCCAACCTTTCCCATTCCAGGAGTGGCCTCACCAGCTAAAAGACGACGACGATTGGATTGGCGCGACACCTTAGACAGGGCAGTACTCCAGCTACCAAGAACATGCACTTGCTTTGAGAGAATAGAGGTAGATGACCGTTTAGAATATGATCTTCCCCGGGGGCACCGACTAGCTGGTCAAATTCTCTGCCATGTCTTTGCTGCCGTTGACAAAATATTGGAAAGGCAGAAGCCTTGCATCTTCAAGGCTGGCTACACACACTGCCCGATCTACAGATTCTACAATGATGTCTTCGGGTACATTCATGAAAGAGATCGCTGGGAAAAGATGACTGTGGTTTATGTATCCCATGAAGTTATATCAACCTCCTTCGTGGAGGCTGCGATTATTCAGAGACACAAAGGAAGCTTGTATCAATTTATATTCTATATAGTGAGTTTCCCCATGGCATGTGCATGATTATATATAGTGATTTATATACATTATAACTACCAATGATATTATCAGCCCCGCCGCGTTGAGGACAACCGGGCTTTCGAAATGTCAGAGATGGTGGTGAATCGATCCAGGAGGGCCAGGAAGGTCCATTCTTTGTGTATTTAGTTCACCGATCCTTCAAACGACCAAGCCACCAAACGGTGGTATCTCGTGCCATGGGTGACAAATTGCAACATGCTTTAATATAACAATCCCGATGGGAATCTCAAAAACAACTAAGGCTTCTTGGTGAAATCAGTGCCGAGAAGAACGTTGTGAGAAAGCAGTGCCATACATGCACCTATATATAATCATTCTGTGCATTGGAATTGTTGAATGGATGTTTTGCAACTGGCTTTCTTATTATATATATTATAGATGCACTCATTGATTGGGGGGGTCATCTCAGGTGCTCATTGTTTATCCCCATCGATGCTCGCTACAGGCATGGTACTATATACATATAGTTTCCGTCGCTGTCATGTCCAACGCACTTCAAAGATATTTGGGATATATTTTCACATCCAAATTCAAAGGGAGTTACATGTGTTTTCCCCTTTTGCACGTGCGCAGGCAGTGGCAGAAGGACAACAAGCCGAACAAGCCTTCCCGGAATTCATCTGGCAAGCCCAAGGCCAAAAGCCAGCCCAAGAAATCTCGAAAGAACAAAGATCAGAATGACCCCAAGAACCCTAAGTCTAAGAAGGTTTCCAAGAAGAAGAAGGCCCTCGCTGAGCCTGCTGAGACTCCTGACGCTGGGTCTGAGAGCAAGCCCAGCAAGAAGAAGAAGCGAGCCTGAGCATCCCAGTCTCTTCAGGGGTGAAATTGTATCATGGTATCTTCATTTGGTTCTGAAACTATATATAATTTGAAAACTATCAAGACATGGAAACTAGAACGGAAACTATATGTTTGAAGCTGTTTGTTTCTCAACCTTTTGATTTCAGCGGATGCTGTTGGGGCAGGTGACCATGTGGAAAACCACATGAGTGAACACCGCAATTTCTCAAAGTCTTATAGCAAATATAGTTTCCATTTGAAGCGCCCGGGGAAAGGCGCCTTAGGAACCTTTCATGTCATGCATTGTGGATTACCACAATTGCCCAATCCATGCCAGAAACATCCACAAAGGATACCAAAGTGCAGCAAAATGGTATAAAAGTGCTGCTGCATGGTAGCTTGTCATGGTATATAGGAAGGGGTATATAACTTCTCACAAGTGACCCCTTTCTAGTTTTTGCACATTCAGCCCACACATCCCTTCGCCAGAATGCCAGGTCCCTCACACAAAGCCAAGCAGTTGGCTTGGAAGTATGGCCGTGGCGACACTCGGCTGTAAAATGTCAATCTTGGATTACACACATGTATATGAATCTATGTTTCTGATTCGAAGCAATCATTTTCCATGCAATCGATGCTTCAATATAATAATTTTTGTTTGGGATTGTGATGCATGGATGGTCCTATATATGTTGGATATTTTTACCCTGAATGGTCCCTGAATCCATGCATGCACTGTCGTGCTACTCCGTTGATTTAGGAGAAATGCGTGGACATCCTACGGATGGCTGATGCAGAATGGCGAGATGCCCAGTGTCGTGGCAAAGAGCTTCGGTACTTGTGCCCTGTCTTGACAGCGCTCCGGGACGTGGACCCTAGAAAATCAGTCCCTCAGCTGATTTCAAAACAAGTTTGATTTCCTGGGGAAAATGGTGTAAAGATGTAAATGGTAAACAACCCCTGGGGAAAATGTGCACAACAGGATTCAACATATTTCCAAATATGATTTTTGGATTGCACCAAAGATCCGAGATCAGGAAGAAACTGTGGTCCGTGTCTTTGAAGAGTACAAGTTCTACTACCCTGTGGAGATCACCATTGAAAAAGAATGTCCACTTGAAGGGTTTCCCTGGTTGAGACCAACTAACTTCTTAAAGACCATGAGCCGCATGAACGACATGTCCCATCTTTTGGGTGGAAAGGCAAACCTACGGGAAGCTGAAGGTGTTCTTACCAAATTTTGGGGTAACTACAGGGCCATTTGCCCCAACCACCAGCTATGGAAAGATGTAGATTCTAGAAAGAAAGACATCAAAAGATGCGTGCCGATTCTGCTGCACGGCGACGAGGGCGTCACGTAAAAGAAAGGAGGAGTTTTGGTATTGTCGTTCCAAGGGGTTTTGGGATATGGAACATCAAAAAAGCCTGCACCTGATCATGCTGCTGGGAATGAAATCCCATTGAACTTTTTAGGAACTGGTTTCCACACACGCATGCTGATCTTGGTGTGTCCCAAGGACTGGGATTCAAACGTGTCCTTTTTCATTTTCTTCAAAGAAAAACATACATCGGTTAGAATGTTTTTGGAACATGTTGAAAACAAAACCAACTGCCTCCTAGCTGGGGTGCCTTGTGCTGCATGCAGGACCATTACTCTGAGGATCGTCGAGTGTGGAATGCTTTATTCTCGATTGCAGTTCGGGATTTGGCAGCAGCGGAACGCGATGGGGTTGACCTGGGCCTTGAAGGGACTATGTGGCCAATTGTGCTGGGAAACAAGGGAGATTGGAGCTACCTTGTGAACTGGCTGTTTCAGCCTATATTGTTTTATATATGATTATATAGCTTGATATTGTTTGATTTTACAATTTATACCTGCTGCCCTGCCCAAACAACCATTCCTATCCAAGATGCAAATGGTTAACTATTTGTGGCAGTGAAGGCATGTTGTATAACTGTTGTCCTTTACCAGCCAAGGTATCATCAGCTAACTTGGAACGGTCCTACAGGCGAGCACCAAAAGGTCCTGGAGATCAAGATTTTGGGGGGGGCGGGGCTGGCATATGCCACCTCTGTACCTGTGGAATGGATGTGGATTGGGAGGACCTGCCCCTCAAAGTCCATTTTGCAATTTTTTGCAACATTTTTTGGGGGGTTTGGGGAATGTTGCTGCGAGTTTTCGACCCTGAGTAAATTGAAGACTATGCTGATTTGACACTATACGTGATATTGACCTTCTATTGACACACTATTGAAGACATGTTGCACGCATTGTATGCACAAACAGGCTGCACTATATATTTCGCATAAAGCTTTGCCCTGACAAATTGTTGTCAAACCGTCCTGCAACAAATCCATATATATTTCAGCCCAGGAATGCTGCAGAGAAAGCCATGGATGAGTCCTACACTACTCCATTACCAGTACCCTGGGCAAACGAGTCAATCATGACCCAGCTCTTGCTGACTGACGGGGGGGTGAACGGCAAAAGCCGTTTCCATGGCATTGACCCGTGGCACATGATTCACCTCGGAATCGGTAAGTCATGGATTGGCTCAGGGGTGATGCTTCTGCAAAAGACCATTGGAGAAAGCAACGTGGACAAGCGGATCGCAGTTATTTCAAGTGAGTATAGAGCTTTTTGCAAAAGAGAGGGTCTCGATCCCATTTTGAGGCGAATGGATGTGCACACATTCGATGGAAAGACATCAGACCCAAACGCAACCTGGAACAAAGCTGCAGTCACCTCCAATTTCTTACTTTTTCTGGAAGACTACATGAAGAGAAATGCTGAAGTAGTTTTGGCGGATCACCAGCTTCGGGTGTTCGTTTCTTTCCTGAATCTTATAATCTTATATAGATATTTTTCCTTTATAGTTGGCCTTTGCATATATACACAGAAAGAATGTGTTCTCCTTTTTGATAATATAGTGATGTCATTTTTTTAAATTCCCAATGCCCTGGAACTTAAAATCCGTTTGGATACGATAAATTATGACCCTAATAAATCCTGAAGCGCTAAGGCTTATGGCACCCAGAAGATCAACCAGTTCATGAGGGGCATTTACAGCAATGATGTGTTCATTGATAGGTCTGAAGGGCTGGAATTGAGCAATGCTCTTTATGCCTTCATCAAGGCGTATGCATTTGAAGCGCATGCCTCTTACAACAAGGGGGTGTCAGCTTTTGCAATGTATCCAAAGCTTCATTTTTTACACGAAGTAGCTCATACCATGAAATGGCAGTGCCACAAAAGTGGCATCTGCATCAATCCTGCAACATTTAGCTGTAGCATTGACGAGGATTTCATAGGACGGACAGCTGCTATCACACGTTGTGTAGCTGCTAGGGTGATGGCAATGCGCACTTTACAGCGCTACTTGTGTTTAATTCAAAGTACATGGACTCATGTGTGATTTGCCTTGCTGGAAAGGGAAAACATTGTGCAACTTAAACCGGGCCAAGGGCATAGGAAGGGAAAAGATACCTGAAAAAGGCGCTTATTTTGGCTTTATTTTGGAGCTTATTTTGGCATAAACCTCATGGACGTAAAAAGCCGTACTTGGACGTAAAATACCGTCGGGGAAACCTCTTGAACGTAAATAACCGTTCATGGCCGTGAACTTCCAATCACTGCCACAAATAGTTAACCATTTGCATCTTGGACAGGAATGGTTGTTTGGGCAGGGCAGCAGGTACCTTTTGGCGGAGATCACAATCATTAAGAATCAGTTCCTTTTGGATGTTTCAAATTTGCATGATTTCCCCCATTCGGCCGTTCTGTCCCTGTACCTGTTGGTAAACTGTCCGTTTACGGTATGTTTAAATGCAGCAACGTTTCTAGCTTGCGGATGTTAGATGGGTCTGCTACCCGACGGATGTTGATGCATATCCAAATTCTTGTGAATTTGCCACTGGGTTTGCTCTCAGAGAACAATTACCATCAAATGTAATGTATAGGTGCTTCCTCCAAACTCTTCCAGCAGCTTCAGAATTTCATATCAACCACAATTTCAAACAATTGAAGCATATGGGGTGACCCTTTTCCTCACCACTTTTCCCCATCTTGGAATGGCACCTGCTCCTCTTCGCGGCTCACCCTCCATTGGCTCACTAGGAGGACCTGTCCCACCAGCTGCCGGGTGACTGGGTTCGGCTGGTTGCTTCCACATTTCTTTGTTCAAACAAATCCAGTTTTGGTCAAATCAAACCTGGTTGGTGATATTGACTGTGTATTAACTGTTTCTAGTTTCTAGATGTTTCTAGTGACTTTGCTGAACTTGCGATTTAAGTCATCTCCCGAGGTTGATCCAGATCATTTTATTCATTGTTTATCGTTGAAACTGTTGAAACCTCATGTTTTGTGAAATCAAGCCACTGATCATATATCATTGCCTCATCTTCGGAGGGAGCACACCACATGTGTCAAATCAATCCACGAAACTCCACGAATCATCAGTTTTCGCGCCGCATTCTTCCGCACTTGTTCCCAGGTACCATGAGCAACTGATTCTGAATCACACTCCCAGGCAAACCTCCCAATCATTCAATCTACAAAGTGCCTAAAGCATCCTAAAGCAACCCCATTGGGATTTCCCTTGGGATTTCCCCTGGGATTTCCTTAAGCCGCCCCCTACCCCCCATTTTTTTCCGTCTGTGGCACCTGCGCCGCGGATTCGCAGCAGTTGCGCCAGGAAGCCCGGGATGGCGGTGCGGTCCGAGGCGCAGAGCCTTGCGATGCTGGGAGGCTCAAGGCGCTGACCCCTTTGATTCTCGTTGTGTTTGGGGAGGTGAAATCAGCCATAGCTGTCGCAGAAGATTGTATAAATAGATATTAATGGTATGAACATCTATATCAATGTCAATAACTATATATCATACAGTATATATATATATATTGATGTAAACATTCTGGATATATCATAATCTGAATATAAATTTCTGCAAGTGGATATAACTTGATATGTAAACATAGTGGTTAAATCTTCATTTTGAAATAGGGCACAAATAGCTTATATAGCTGTAATATGGATATAATGCCAATAAATGATGGAGAATGTATATGGTTTAAACAGTGGGGATAGATCCAATAATATAAAACAAACGATGGAGAGATAATGGGGAAATGTAAAACCAAATAAATTCCGTATAACATTACATATAATATATCATATATCCTTATCATGGGGGTATCACGGGGATATAATTATGTATAAAGGGATATATGATGATATATATATATATATATATGATTTTAATCTATCTTTTGCAGTGGTGCTGGTTGTTCTGAAACCCTGGAGGATGACCTTAAGGTTACATTGGCATCAATTTGTAGCTGCTATCAGCGCTGAGCACCCTGGCGGCATCAAATCCTCCGCAGTTTGTGAACTGGTCGATGGTGTCAATCCAATCCCACCGAAAAATGAGTGGATTATCATCTCAGGAATGAGAGCAAAACATGTTTCAACACAACAATCGGCGAGTGGTCAGCAAGAATGGTTCCTGATGGTTCCTGGATTCCCTAGGGTATATCCATGGAGTTTTGGCGACTACTCGTGTACTTATGGAATGCATCTCGCTTGGGTTGAACATGCGCGAAGTGGTTTTGTGGGTTCCTAAGTAGCCGAAATGGACGCGGCCAACAAAATAAACCTGCCAATTTTGACAACACAGACGCCGTAATCTGTCAATATCAAAGGACAAAACTGGATGCATGACCAAACACCATGTCATCAACCACTGCGAAAGAAACCAGCACCTTCCCTCCTCAGATACCCACTCAACAGCCAGTGGGAATCTCATCAGCAACCAAGGCTCCAACAGAAAATCAGCCTTGAGGGCAACACGAGGTTTTATATCACTGGCTATATCTTCTATCATCATGAATTATCATCTCCTATCTATCCATATCTATGTCTGTATCTGTTTGATCACGATCATCTATATATCATTATCTAATTATCTATTTCAAATTCAATTCCATTATATAATGCTATTAATGCTATTGATGTTGTTTAAAATAGAGATTTTTCACATTTCACAGCCCTTTCGACCCCTCGGGGCTGATGGCTATCCCCGACGGTCTCCTGCAGCTCTTCCAACTGACCTGGCGGAACTGCCCAGCTGGCAGCTGGACCTATCATTATGGAAAACATTGGATAACTATGTATATATATATATATACAATGGACAACCAATGCTGATTTTTTGAAACATTTTGAAACTGCCCTTTCAATGTCTTTCAATGCCTTTCAAGGAGGTTTTAAAGAAAGGATTTCTTGACGCCATCTTGGGACACTACAACGGCAATCATGTTCTTTTTGAAATCTGTCAAAGAGACTAGAAACACAATTCATCACAAATCCCACATCATTAGGCTATGCAAATCCAATAAAAATATGGTAATATGGTTCGCAAATCCCTACAGTACAAAGACATACAAAGACTAGTTGCTTCTTTGGGACTCCTTGTTGGACAGCGGTGATTCTCTCTGCGTTTGACATCTGACCGTTGGGACCGTGGGAGCCTGGGCCCTGCCTCGACCTTGACCCGGTCCACCACGCGCCAAACTTCGGGCTAAGCCACCTGCCCAGAGCAGCGACGGGATGTCGCTCAACTTAGTGCAAAATTAGCACAGGAAATTCAGAGAATATGTACTAGAATGTTCTCAGATATTCATAGGAAAATCGATGATATTCATAGTATTTCATAGGTTTGCAATGTTTTGCCATTTAGTGTCGTATCGGAAAGTGTATGACTTGGTCGAAAGGCAGCTTTAAACTACCAAAGAGCAAGGATGAATAAATCTAATCGATATTAATGGATTATGACAGGAATGCGAACAAGACCCAAAAGAGATGGACAGCCGCTTTGTCAATGAATCAACTGACCAGTCTGAGTCTGCGTCAAATCCCCGTTGTAAGGAGCAATTTCCAATGTTCAGAGGTCTAGCCTCATGTTTGGTCCTCAAATCCCCATTCCCCCTTTATCTTTAGTTAAACCATGTTAGACCGTTGAAACGCCGATTTGTTCGCTGTAAAAATCATACCAAATCCTCGTGGTTGATTTTGCTGTCCAAGTTCCCATATTTTAGGCGTTAACTCCTCTGTGTAGTGTCTAGATCATCTCTGCCAGCCAGATTCCCATGGTTGATCATCAATGGTCTCATCTGGCCTCCCAATTTATAGCCATGCTGTCATTTTCAGAAAATGATGTCAACATATGTCAACATATGTCAACCATGGGATTCTTCTGGTTTTCCCAGTTTTTTTTTCCGACAAACTCATCTCCCTGCGCCTACACTGCGCTGTGCTCCAACTTCCTGCACCGCGAGGCGCACCTTTGGTGGCACCTGGCTCTGAGAATGGAACTCCAGCACATTTGCAACGATATCACAGAATACCACAAGGCCAATTCAATGGGGTAGGCGGACATCTACCCCCAAAAGTACGCAATTGATAATCTCACTTATAGGGTGGTCTTCCCCCTGATTTGCGCAGTGGTTGGTGTCGCCATTGTTTTTCCTTCATGACCATTTTTTGTTGGTCGCCCGTATCCACATTTCTCCAATTTGGTCAATGAAATCAGCTCCAACTTCCATCATGCGGCATTGGATTCGATTGTTTGCCTCCGTTGTTTGTCTGTCAACTGGTTACATAACGATTCTGTCATTTCATTCTGTCATGACGATATCATTTTTTGGGTGATGGGTTATCGCTTTGGGAAATTTAGTGAGTTAGATACTGAGTAGATCTATCATCCTTTCTTTGAACAATGCTGGATAGATCATGGGATATTTGATGGGAACATCCCATCACCATGTGGTATACAATATCCCGACATATTTTTGGTGCCACCCATCATAACAAGACAAAGATTTCAAAACAATCTGCTAAGTAATTCGTTTTACTGCTGACCTTACAAACAATCACCACTATTATATGATTGTATATATTTGTATGGTGTAATTCCCCAATTAGAGTAGGTGATTTCCATGGAACTGCCATATGATTCATATGATATCATGATATCATATATAATCATATGGCCCACGTGGCAGTTTCCCCAACCCCCTGGAAGGTGACCTCCCCGCCTTGTAGGGAAGCACGTAGAAGGGCACAGGCACCAGGCGGCTCAGAGGATCGCGCATGGTCACCTGGCATCCACCCAATGGCCCAATGACCCAATGGACATGCCATTTTTGATGTAAGCCCAATCTGATAGTTTGGTAGCAAATGTCATGTGTGTTCAGTCCAAAACTCAGCCAAACAAGTATTGACATTTAACAACCCCACCTGCACTGATGCGACCTAATCGACGGAAGAACACCACCCATTTGAAATGGCTGGGACCGGGATTCTTCACGCGGCCAGTTTAGTTCCCCAGGCAGAGTAACAACATATTCAATAATTACTTTTGCTGGTATGATTGGATGATATCCAGCAAATTAAAAAATTCAATAATTACTCTCGGGCTCCACTGTTTGTCAGTAATTCTAGCAAAACATACGGTTTCGTTTTCCGACCAGTCCCCGCTGTAAGTCAATTACGTCAAGCACATCGTCACGTGTGTTGAACCCCCCAAAAAGCGTGTCAAACCCTCCCAAAAGGACCCAGAAAGGAACCAAAGGAACCATTATGCCCGCCATGGTGAAATTTCACACATGATTATTCCAATTGACATTAACAAATCCATCCTCACCCACATCGTTTTTGCCTCCAACTCTGTAGGAACCAAGGTCCTGACATCCCCATTTTTCGACTGGCCGAGTGGTTGGTGACATTGGTTCTCATGCATGGAATAGTCACTGGCTTTAAGCACACTAAGGCAATGTATCCGAAAAAATTGGTGAACTGTGACTGGGGGTGGCATGATTTTGGTGGTAGATCCCAATTCTGGATGCATCGGAAATGTAGTGGATGGAATGTATACATCTCCAAGAATAAGGCGTCAACATCAATTAATCTTTGGTTTTAGGTCTTACGGTTCCGTTCCGGTGCAGATTCGATAACGCAATATTTTCAAGCACCAACGTAAAGTAAATTACCCGTTCTTGAAGGATCCTTCATCTATAGCCCAGCATCTTTCATGTACCTGATCACAGTTGTGACCTCTATTGTGGAAAATCAATCAACCCTGTTTATTCGTTTGTTTGGGATCATTCAAACCTTGCAACAATGGAGTTTTTTTTTGTGTCTCCAAATTGCATATTTGACATGGGAATGGGTCAAAAAGTATTCTGCATCAATCATTTGATTTCCTGCATCAAACAGTTTGACTGCCAACTTGTATAAGCAATGGGACTGAAAATTGAACTGTGTATCTATAGCAAGACATCAGCCAATAGATTGGGAAACGGGAAATTATGATTCAGAATATCTCTATACATCTTCATATTTTCTCCATTGTGGATCTTTATACAACATAATATAACATAATCCATAAATTGTGGAAACACTTTCTCCTGCTGTTGGAACGGAGGTTTCCAAGCGGACGCCCAAACGGCATCCCTAGGCACATCTAGGCACTATACCACCATCGTACACCCAAACGGTGTTCAAATTTGGCTGGGTTCATGTGTGCTATATATGTGCTATATGTGTGCTATATGTGTGCTATATGTGTGCTATATGTGTGCTATATGGTATATCTATGGTCATCCACGGGGAATCCTTATAATGAATCCGCTGACCCCGGCCGACAGCAAGGGGGAGTGCGCCAGGGAAAAAGATTTACCTCCAACACCAACACCACCAGCACCAGCAGCAGCAGCAGCCGCCATCATGTTTCAGCGTAGTGAGGGGGGCAGCATAACAATAACAGCAGCAGCAGCAGCTTTTTGGTCTCGTTTCTCTTCTTTCTATAGATTTCAGAAGACACATTAGGGACTTTTTCGGTGCGATTCTGTATCGTGCTCGTCCTTCCCTGCCATGCTGTTTTGCTGCCGGGAGGTGCTTTTGCAGCAGATGTGTTTTTTCTTTACCTTTATGTATCTCTTTGTCTATATCTGTCCTTTTAGGTGTTTTTGTTTCCTTTCTCTTTATGTATCTCGTGCAAGCGCCAGGTGGTGAAGCCTGGCGGTTTCACACCCAGATCACCCAGATACACCTTCCACATGTTTTTGTCGGCACACCGGAAGGATGTGATGGCCACAGCATGCGGAATTTTCTTTTCGTTGGCAGTGTGGCCGAGGCCATCGGACTGCGCTGCAAAGCAACTTGAAAATTGTAGCAATACCTGGGTCCAGTGCCACCTCCGCTATACCGTGTCCCCAAGTCTTGACCAGCACAGCCCTTAAATATAATATAATACAATATGATATAATATAATATAATATGATATAATATAATATAATACAATATGATATAATATAATATAATATAATATGATATAATATAATATAATACAATATGATATAATATAATATAATATGATATAATATAATATAATATGATATAATATAATATAATATGATATAATATAATATAATATGATATAATATAATATAATATGATATAATATAATATAATACAATATGATATAATATAATATAATATGATATAATATAATATAATATAATATGATATAATATAATATAATATGATATAATATAATATAATATGATATAATATAATATAATATGATATAATAAAATATAATATGATATAATATAATATAATATGATATAATATAATATAATATGATATAATATGATATAATATAATATAATATGATATAATATAATATAATATGATATAATATAATATAATATAATATGATATAATATATATAATATAATATGATATAATATAATATAATATGATATAATATATATAATATAATATGATATAATATAATATGATATAATATAATATAATATGATATGATATAATATAATATAATATAATATGATATAATATAATATAATATGATATAATATAATATAATATGATATAATATAATATGATATAATATAATATAATATAATATGATATAATATAATATAATATGATATAATATAATATAATATGATATAATATAATATAATACGATATAATATAATATAATATAATAAAATATGATATGATATAATATAATATAATATGATACAATATGATATAATATAATATAATATGATATAATATAATATAATATGATATAATATAATATAATATAATATGATATAATATAATATAATATGATATAATATAATATAATATAATATATATATAATATAGATATAATAATAATATTATATATATATATTATAATATGTGATTCCCATTACTGGATTGATGACCATCCCCCAATCTCGCCCCTTGCACCACGCCACCCCCGTGTCCTGAGCTTCTGGTACAAGAAGAGCGCAGCGTGCCTGGAAACACCGGTTACATCTGGTGACCAACCATGTCAATGGGGATGACTGTTTCTTTGATCATCTTTGATCAGTGAGAGAGACTGTTTTTCTATAGCCAAGTGTTTCACACTTGCATGGTTCTTTGCAGGTATTTTGTTTTTCTTTTTATTTGTTTTTATCTATTTATTTGGTTTTATTGTCCTTTTTATTTTTATTTATTGCAAGGTCTGTGCCTCAGAGACATGCAAAGGCCCATGTAAGATTGCATCGGAATTCCAAGTGCCACGTTGGCGAGCAGCTGAGCTTCAAATCGCCCAGAAAGAAGAAAAGTAAATGGGGCTTTAAGATTTGACAAGTTGTTGAAACTGATCATCGTGGCTCTCACCCTCATTACAAATGCTATAATTCCTAGAGGTGCCTGACCTGCGAGTGTTTGCTCTTCGGGTTGTTGAGTGGAGAGCGCCATGGCAATAGAACTTGCGCTCGCCAGGCGAATAATCAAGATGTCTAAGACCTCCCAATTACAGAGCCTTAAGAGAGTACTGATTGATCAAGAGCTGTGGAAATGCTGGGAACGGAATCGGAGCATAATCAGGCAACAAACTGTTATAGGAAAAAACTCCCAGAAAAGAAGCAACAACATCTCAAAAGACTGACAAACCCTGAGGGTATCACGTGGGAATCATCCCTCCCCAGCTCCTCATGGTGGTTTTTAAACAGAATCATCCAGCAAATGGAACTCACCAACTTGTCATAGAGGATCTTACATACTCCTGAATTTTGTTTGTTCCGTTTTTTCCATTCTGTTTTCCCATTTGTTGTGGCTGAAGGTCGACACATTCTCACCTGCTGTTCACCAAGATGCCTTCTATTCATCACCTATCTGTGACCAAAAATGAACCCATCAACTACCATTCACCACCACTTGATTTACTCGATAGAGGCCTTCCATCAGCGAAGTTTTCCCCTGAAATTCATGCCCCCTGCAGGGCTCGGCTTCCGAACAGCAGTCGTCCGAATGCACCACGCCCTTTCGACGATTTCAGGGGGTGATCCTATGGAGACGAGGGGGTCAAAACTCTCAAAACAGTCAAAACCTGTACCGTGTCCATCTGTGATATCAGACATGACCATTCATATCCATTCATATCCATTCATATTCATTCATATCCGTTCATTCATTTCATTCATTTCATGTTGCCCCAAAAGTCTGGGGTAGTAAATTGAACCCGTGCATTTTCATTATTCCTGGGTTGACATGACAGGTAGTTCAATGTTCACTGGGCTTCCCGGATTTTGATGCGTAGCCCAATCAAGAAGGGCCAAATAAGAGCGAAAGGATCGAAGAACAAAAGCAGACCTGGAAGGATTGATAATTCAAAGAATGTGCTTGACATCGCAGACAACACAACGCTTATCAGATCACAAGTCCTTACATGTGTTTCTAACACCTTTCAAATTGTTTGCTGACTGAAACTACTTTGGCGATGTGGCACTCTTTGATTTGCCTTGCAAATCTCTTTGTCATGCCATCGCACCTGACACTTCACAAACCCTTCAGCCTCCACTACAACCTTGTCCCAAAGAATCATGGCATGGGCCAAACCAAAGTGGAAAAGCCATTGGGTTCCTGGGGGGTACAGCCCAACTGATTCTCTTCTTAAGACTATGGTTACCGTTTCCCACCTCATTCTATCCCGGCTCTTGTTGATATGATTTTTCCTTGCTGATTGGACTATCCGCCTCCGTACATGCGAACGGGGATGCTGCCGCATTTGCTGACGTATATTCGCTGGTAAAACAACACAGCTATGCAAAATCATCCATTTAATATTGGTAAATCCATGCAAATACCTATTACATTGGCAATTTCGGATAATTAGTTAGATTAAATTACCTGAAGGCATCCCATCAAATGTGTATTTACCCACTACATCTGCTTTTGGCAAGGATATTCTCAGGATCATCCTATTCCCAAGTGTACTAGACACATTTGGGTGTAGACATCCATTCTCCCACGGCATCGCCTAGCTCCAGAGTTTTCACCAAGGCTTGCGAACCCTGGCAGCAACAGGAAACACAGATGGGGCAGTGATGGGTACATCACCAGCATTTTGAGTAACCAACAGTGCCTCTAATGTAACTTGCCCTAATCCCTAAATGATAAATGGAGATCTACAAAGGAATCAGCCATGAGTTCCTTCCTTTCAAGAGGGATTCAAACCACCATGTCCACTAAGAGTGTGTCATTTTTCTTCGCAAATCGCGTCCAGGAAGAGTTAGCAGTGGGATTGTGGAAGCCACCATGAAATCAGCGTGTCATTCCATATTTCTCAACCAGGTGCCATGACGTCAGGCAAAGACCGTCCAAGTCCAGAAACATCCCAGTGATGTGCTTGCTGCTTCTCATGATATTGTTCTTCATGATCATAGGCCGCAATTCTGGCTGATGATGCCAGCACAATATGTCCTCGACCACGGTAAAAATAATGAATCATATTCCACTGGCCCCAACCTTGTTCGTTCAGTTTGTTTGAAGACATGTCCTAAACTCCAGAAACATCGCGGCAGCCAGATGTTGGAGAGTCAAATGGGATTGGGATGTCTTGGTGTCAAAGCAATCATTAAAACAATTTGGCTAGGGGCCAAGGCCGTTCCAAGCCATCAATTCTCAGTGTTTATCGTTTTTTTTTTATCATCTTCTCAGTGATAGTCATAAAGGTGTTGAGCCTAGCTGAAACAGCAAGCAGTGAACTTTGGCCCACCGGCCAAATCAAGAGACCATCGTTCCATGAAGTTCCATGTGTCCAAATGTGGGATCCCCATATGTCAGCCATATGTGATCTCCATAATATCTCCGTGCACTCTAGGGACCGATGAGTGTATTGTCAGCTGCAAACTCTGTATTGAACATAAACTTCCGTCTGGTTTATGTCTGGATGCATACAAACAAATCATGAAGTTTCAAGTCAATCCCACTCAATCCCGCTTCACAGTTGTTAAGAAGTGCCATCCTGAATGGTTGCTTATGCTTCATACAAACATTGTATCATATTGTATCATATATTGTATCATTTTGTATCATATTGTATCATTGTAATGTTGCCCAGCCAATAGTGATATCTTGTCAATAGTAGAAACATTTTTCCGCAACTCCAGTTTTATCTCCAATACTAAAAGTCAATTAGCTCTATTTACTTTTAGTATTGCCAAAATAGTCATGTTCAGACCTTGTCCAGAGGGCATGGCCAATAATGGACCCAACATGGCATTAGTAGAAACTTTTTTTCCAACTCCATTTTTTTCTCCAATACTAAAAGTTAATTAGCTCCATTTACTTTTAGTATTGCCAAAAGACTCAAGTAAAGCAAATCCTTTTCAAAGCAGCCTTCACTTTTGATTAGCAAAAGCTTAGATTCCAGAAATCTGATCCAATTACCAAACAGCTGATTTCCTTATAAACCCCTTATTAAAAAAAGCAAGAAAACAGGTCCACAAAGGGTACCCCCTTTGCAAGCCCCAGAATAGCAATAACAAACCTGCACCAGGCATGGCAATAGTGGAAACTTTTTTCCGCAACTCCAATTTTGTTGACCTCCTTCTCCTTCTCCTTCTCCTTCTTCTCCTTCTTCTCCTCCTCCTCGTCCTCCTCCTTCGCCTCCACCACCTCTGCCCCCACTTCCATGTCCACTTCCGCCTTGCCAACTCTTCGCCAATTACATATCATGATCCCAGCTATAGATTCCCACAAATAGATTATTATAGGAAGGTTGACCCCCCCCCCTAAAATATTTTTTAAAAAATTAAAATTTAGGGGGGGGTATTTATTATTAGGCAGCCAACATTATGTTCCTTTTCCAAATGACAACATCTAAGGCTAAGTCAGCCAAGCTCCACGGCCACGCCGCGTCCACGCCTCCAAGCCGTGGGCTGCTTGAGCAGCGCCGGGCAACTGCGCAGCGCCACACCCAAGCCCGAGGGTGACACCAGAGGTAACCCGTCTTCACAGGGCATGACCTTGGTTTACCTTAGCAGCCTTAGCATTGAACACTCACACTCCATTTTTTGGGAAAAAAAATCCTAGGAAGCATCCAGCAGGTTCATGCCCAACCATCTTATAGCTCATAGCTTACAATACTCTCAGTATCTCTCAGTGCTATACAGGCTATACACCACAAATATGAACCACGAAATGTAGCAGGAAACCATGAGTGCAATGAGTTGGGGAAACTCCTCAAAATCGAATTCCTGGAGTCAGCCCGAAACCTAGTGGTTGGATGGTGTTTGTTCGCGAATCCATCTCTTTATTTACTTGCTGGTAGACAAAAAACATCAAAAACAACTGATCTATAGATGATTACCCTTGGAAACCATGCCTTTTTCATATCTATGTCAGTTCACCGCAACATACTCTCTGGTAATCAACCGTATATCAAACGTGTCAATGGAACATCCCCAATTTATGGATGATGTTCTCATTCAAAGATGTTTAATTGGGAACATCATCCATAAATTGGGAACATCATTAAATGCCCATTAATCATCCAATTATGGATGGGAACATCATCCATCATCCATTAAAAATGCAGCGGTTTTACATCAAAAAGACATCCAGCCATCAACCCACCCGAAAACCTGGCCATGAAATCCATGAACTCCAGCCCCGCCTCGGACACGGATTCCGCCACGCGCTGCCGGAACTCAAAGATGAAACCTCAGGAAAGGACCAAAAAAACCATCCACCATTGGGGAAATCCATGGGGATTACAATCCCAATGGGATTAAACTACAATGGATTGGGATCCTTATGGGATGAAAAGTTCAAAAAACAACAACTTCAGAAATTGCTTATAATGCAATGGTTGGGATTTGAACGATGATTGCGGGGCAACGCTCCGTTGAGATTCTCCTTCAACGACCAAACAGCCACTGTCAGTTTTGGAGCCTGTTGGCATTCCTTCAGGTTCAACATGTTGCGGTGGACGGACAAACAGTACCTGTTTGAAAGATGACAACCTCGCTCCATGCGCACAACATGGAGACCCTCTATGCCATATTAGGTATGTTTTGCTGATTCTCTTTCTCCTTGGCTATTCTTCCTGATGCTGCTGACACGTCCATCTTGGCTGGTTATTCAACCCCACTGCTGACTGGTTTAAACCCACTCTTGGTTAAATTCCAATTACTTCTTCAATCCTTTGGCCGAAAAAACACTTAGCTTAAATTTAGAAAATTCAAACTTACCCTGGTTGAATTCTCATGTTTGCTGAAAACAACACTGCATGTTCCTGATGATTATGGCACCACCACGTGGCCAAGGCTGCTGCTCTTCAGCGATGCCAACTTGTTCTCGAAACCTGGCATTGCCACCATGGCATGGCTCAAAAGAAAAGACACCGATTTTGTAGGGATGTTCCCTTGCATAGTGAGTACACATACGCTATACTTATATAGACCTTACACACATTCTGTTTCGCTGCTTCGACAGGGAAAAGGGCTGCTAGGTTGTTTGCATACGTCACCTCTACCATTCTGTCTCCCAAAACAAGCCCACTTCGATAAGAGAAACAATGGTTCCAAACCTGGTGGTTCTCATACTAGTCCCAGCAAATGGCAATGTTCATGATTCATCATTGAAAAATGACATTCTCAAATCCCTTACCATGCTATGAGTTGTTCAGGAATCCACTAATATCCTAGATTTCAGGGCTATGTATCACTATGTATATCACTTATATCCACATGTTTTCACATATGTTCAAGGTTCCAGGTCATGTTCCGTGCATCTCCATTGTCCTTTTCAAGCAGCGTAGTATACGGATCTTCCCCATCCCATGTCCGCGCCTTCCATTGGTGGATCCGACTGTGCGGGACCTTGGCGAGGAGTGATCCCCCCAATTGGGAACGCAGAGCCGTAACCGAAAACAAACCCTATCAGTTGTTGTTGCGTCCTATCAGTCTCATCTTCCTCATATTTTAGCAAACAGTCGTCAATTATAATTGATATAACTTTATAGATATAGTAGATCATTGATATAAAGTAACTTATAATTATAATTGATGATATAACTTTATAGATAACTTTATATCCGCCGACCCCGGCAGACGCAAGGGGGAGTGCGTAAGGGAAAAAGAGTTTATGACACAGCTGCCAGGAAAGAATAATAATAATTCGCTGACCCTGGCCGATGCAAGGGGGAGCGCGTAAGGGAAGAAGAGGTGCTGCACTGCTACTTTTATACTGCCAGGCAGCAGCAGGCAGCAGCAGGCAGCAGGTAGCAGCCAGCAGCAGCCAGCAACAGCCCGCACCAGCCAGCAGCAGCCAGCAGCAGGCAGCAGTACGTGTCTGGCAGGCAGCAGCAGCCGGCGTTAGGCAGCCAGCAGCAGCCAGCAGCAGCCAGCAGCAGCCAGCAGCAGCCAGCAACAGCCAGCAGCAGGCAGGAGCAGGCAGCAGCCAGCAGCAGGCAGGAGCGGCAGGCAGCAGCAGGCAGCAGGCAGCAGGATTCCTTTTTGTAGGAGATTTCAGAAGGGACGTTCCGGCCTAGGGAAACGCATATTTTGGACTCCGTTCGTCCTTCAGGGCCATGGTGTTTCCCCGTCCGGCAGGGCCGTGTCTTTGTGGGCACAGCAGCAGCAGCAGCAGCAGCAGTTGTTTCTTGCTTTAGAAGCTGTTTGATTGCAGCAGCACGACAGCAGCACCACAGCAGCAGCAGCCACCAGCAGCAGCACCAGCAGCAGGCAGCAGGCAGCCGCAGGCAGCAGCAGGCAGCAGCAGGCAGCAGCAGGCATCAGTAGGCAGCAGCAGACACAAGCAGACGCAGCAGCAGTAAGCGCAACGGCAGCAGTAAGCGCAACGGCAGCAGTGCAGCAGCTAGCAGCGAGCCAGCAGCCAGCCTCGAGAAACCTATAAGCTTGCTATTTGTAGGAGATTTCAGAAGGGACGTTCCGGCCTCGGGAAACGCATATTTTGGACTCCGTTCGTCCTTCAGGGCCATGGTGTTTCCCCGTCCGGCAGGGCTGTGCCTTTGTGGGCACAGCAGCAGCACTCGCTGTCGCCTCTCATTAGCATGGGGTTTCCTTGCCGGAAGCTGTGAAGGGTCAGCTACTAGCAGCAGCAGCAGCTCCAATAGAATTTTTGTCTAGGTTTCCAGCAGCATCAGTAGCAGTAAGAGGAACGACAGCGAGCCAGTAGCCAGCATAGCATTGAGATTGAAGGGGGAGCGCGTAAGGGAAGAAGAGGTGCTGCACTGCTACTTTTATACTGCGAGGCAGCAGCAGGCAGCAGCAGGCAGCAGGCAGCAGGTAGCAGCCAGCAGCAGCCAGCAGCAGCCCGCACCAGCCAGCAGCAGCCAGCAGCAGGCAGCAGTACGTGTCTGGCAGGCAGCATCCGGCAGCAGCAACCAGCAGCAGCCGGCGTTAGGCAGCCAGCAGCAGCCAGCAGCAGCCAGCAGCAGCCAGCAACAGCCAGCAGCAGGCAGGAGCAGGCAGCAGCCAGCAGCAGGCAGGAGCGGCAGGCAGCAGCAGGCAGCAGGCAGCAGGATTCCTTTTTGTAGGAGATTTCAGAAGGGACGTTCCGGCCTCGGGAAGCGCATATTTTGGACTCCGTTCGTCCTTCAGGGCCATGGTGTTTCCCCGTCCGGCAGGGCCGTATCTTTGTGGGCACAGCAGCAGCAGCAGCAGCAGTTGTTTCTTGCTTTGGAGGCTGTTTGATTGCAGCAGCACGACAGCAGCAGCAGCCACCAGTAGCAGCACCAGCAGCAGCAACCAGCAGCAGCCGGCGTTAGGCAGCCAGCAGCAGCCAGCAGCAGCCAGCAACAGCCAGCAGCAGGCAGGAGCAGGCAGCAGCCAGCAGCAGGCAGGAGCAGCAGGCAGCAGCAGGCAGCAGCAGGCAGCAGGCAGCAGGATTCCTTTTTGTAGGAGATTTCAGAAGGGACGTTCCGGCCTCGGGAAACGCATATTTTGGACTCCGTTCGTCCTTCAGGGCCATGGTGTTTCCCCATCCGGCAGGGCAGGAAAGAATAATAATAATTCGCTGACCCTGGCCGATGCAAGGGGGAGCGCGTAAGGGAAGAAGAGGTGCTGCACTGCTACTTTTATACTGCCAGGCAGCAGCAGGCAGCAGCAGGCAGCAGGCAGCAGGTAGCAGCCAGCAGCAGCCAGCAGCAGCCAGCAGCAGCCCGCACCAGCCAGCAGCAGCCAGCAGCAGGCAGCAGTACGTGTCTGGCAGGCAGCATCCGGCAGCAGCAACCAGCAGCAACCAGCAGCAGCCGGCGTTAGGCAGCCAGCAGCAGCCAGCAGCAGCCAGCAGCAGCCAGCAACAGCCAGCAGCAGGCAGGAGCAAGCAGCAGCCAGCAGCAGGCAGGAGCGGCAGGCAGCAGCGGGCAGCAGGCAGCAGGATTCCTTTTTGTAGGAGATTTCAGAAGGGACGTTCCGGCCTCGGGAAACGCATATTTTGGACTCCGTTCGTCCTTCAGGGCCATGGTGTTTCCCCGTCCGGCAGGGCCGTGTCTTTGTGGGCACAGCAGCAGCAGCAGCAGCAGTTGTTTCTTGCTTTGGAGGCTGTTTGATTGCAGCAGCACGACAGCAGCACCACAGCAGCAGCAGCCACCAGTAGCAGCACCAGCAGCAGCAACCAGCAGCAGCCGGCGTTAGGCAGCCAGCAGCAGCCAGCAGCAGCCAGCAGCAGCCAGCAACAGCCAGCAGCAGGCAGGAGCAAGCAGCAGCCAGCAGCAGGCAGGAGCGGCAGGCAGCAGCAGGCAGCAGGCAGCAGGATTCCTTTTTGTAGGAGATTTCAGAAGGGACGTTCCGGCCTCGGGAAACGCATATTTTGGACTCCGTTCGTCCTTCAGGGCCATGGTGTTTCGCCGTCCGGCAGGGCCGTGTCTTTGTGGGCACAGCAGCAGCAGCAGCAGCAGCAGCAGTTGTTTCTTGCTTTGGAGGCTGTTTGATTGCAGCAGCACGACAGCAGCACGACAGCAGCACCACAGCAGCAGCAGCCACCAGTAGCAGCACCAGCAGCAGGCAGCAGGCAGCCGCAGGCAGCAGCAGGCAGCAGCAGGCAGCAGCAGGCAGCAGCAGGCATCAGTAGGCAGCAGCAGACACAAGCAGACGCAGCAGCAGTAAGCGCAACGGCAGGAGTGCAGCAGCTAGCAGCGAGCCAGCAGCTTGCTACTACTACTATAATATTTGTAGGAGATTTCAGAAGGGACGTTCCGGCCTCGGGAAACGCATATTTTGGATTCCGTTCGTCCTTCAGGGCCATGGTGTTTCCCCGTCCGGCAGGGCTGTGCCTTTGTGGGCACAGCAGCAGCAGTCGCTGTCGCCTCTCATTAGCATGGGGTTTCCTTGCCGGAAGCTGTGAAGGGTCAGCTAGCAGCAGCAGCAGCTCCAATAGAATTTTTGTCTAGGGTTCCAGCAGCATCAGTAGCAGTAAGAGGAACGGCAGCGAGCCAGTAGCCAGCATAGCATTGAGATTGAGAAACGTATAGCAAGCTTTCAGTTAGCGAGCCAGCAGCAGCCAGCAGCAGGCAGCAGTACGTGTCTGGCAGGCAGCATCCGGCAGCAGCAACCAGCAGCAACCAGCAGCAGCCGGCGTTAGGCAGCCAGCAGCAGCCAGCAGCAGCCAGCAACAGCCAGCAGCAGGCAGGAGCAGGCAGCAGCCAGCAGCAGGCAGGAGCGGCAGGCAGCAGCAGGCAGCAGGCAGCAGGATTCCTTTTTGTAGGAGATTTCAGAAGGGACGTTCCGGCCTCGGGAAGCGCATATTTTGGACTCCGTTCGTCCTTCAGGGCCATGGTGTTTCCCCGTCCGGCAGGGCCGTATCTTTGTGGGCACAGCAGCAGCAGCAGCAGCAGTTGTTTCTTGCTTTGGAGGCTGTTTGATTGCAGCAGCACGACAGCAGCAGCAGCCACCAGTAGCAGCACCAGCAGCAGCAACCAGCATCATCATCATCCGTCGTTAATCAGCCACCACACACCAGCCAGCCAGCATCAGCCGCAACAAGCCAGCAACGCAGCCACAGCAATTCAGCATCGCAGCCACATCAGGATCGGCAGGCACAGGCAGGCAGCAGCAGCAGGATCCTTTTTGTAGGAGATTTCTAGAATGACGTTCCGGCCTCCGGTAAAAGCGCAGCTGTGGACTCCGTTCGTCCTATCAGGGCCATGGTGTTTTCCCCGTCCGGCAGAGGCCCTGTCTTTGTGGCAAGCAGCAGCAGCAGCATCAGTTGTTTTTCCTTGCTTTGGAGGCTGTTTGATTGCAGCAGCACGACAGCAGCACCACAGCAGCAGCAGCCACCAGTAGCAGCACCAGCAGCAGGCAGCAGGCAGCCGCAGGCAGCAGGCAGCCGCAGGCAGCAGCAGGCAGCGGCAGGCAGCAGCAGGCATCAGTAGGCAGCAGCAGACACAAGCAGACGCAGCAGCAGTAAGCGCAACGGCAGGAGTGCAGCAGCTAGCAGCGAGCCAGCAGCTTGCTACTACTACTATAATATTTGTAGGAGATTTCAGAAGGGACGTTCCGGCCTCGGGAAACGCATATTTTGGATTCCGTTCGTCCTTCAGGGCCATGGTGTTTCCCCGTCCGGCAGGGCTGTGCCTTTGTGGGCACAGCAGCAGCAGTCGCTGTCGCCTCTCATTAGCATGGGGTTTCCTTGCCGGAAGCTGTGAAGGGTCAGCTAGCAGCAGCAGCAGCAGCAGCAGCAGCTCCAATAGAATTTTTGTCTAGGGTTCCAGCAGCATCAGTAGCAGTAAGAGGAACGGCAGCGAGCCAGTAGCCAGCATAGCATTGAGATTGAGAAACGTATAGCAAGCTTTTTGTAGGAGATTTCAGAAGGTGTTAGTGGTGTTAGTGTTGTTAGTGTTGTTAGTGTTGTTAGTGTTATTAGTGTTGTTAGTGTTGTGTTAGTGTTGTTGTTGTTGTTGTCGTTGTTGTTGTTGTTGTTGGTGGTGGTGGTGGTGGTGGTGGTTGTGGTGTTGTTGTTGTTGTTGTTGTTGGTGGTGGTGGTGTTGTTGCTGGCGGTTGTGTTTGTCTTGATAGTGTTGTTATTGTTATTGTTGTCGTTGTTGTTGTTGTTGTTGTTGCTGTTGTTGTTGTGTTGTTGTTGTTGCTGTTGTTATTGTTGTTGTTGTTGTTGTTGTTATTGTTGTTGTTGTTGTTGTTGTTAGTGGTGTTGTTGTTGCTGTTGTTAGTGTTGTTGTTGTTACCGTTAGTATTGTTAGTGCTGTTAGTGTTGCTAGTGTTAGTGTTGTTAGTGTTGTTAGTGTTGTTAATGTTGTTAGTGTTGTTAGTGTTGTTAGTGTTGTGTTAGTGTTGTTGTTGTTGTTGTTGTTGGTGGTGGTGGTGATAGTGGTGGTGGTGGTGTTGTTGATGGTGGTGGTGGTGGTGTTGTTGCTGGCGGTTGTATTTGTGTTGATAGTGTTGTTATTGTTGTTGTCGTTGTTGTTGTTGCTGTTGTTGTTGTTGTTGCTATTGTTATTGTTGTGGTGGTGGTTGTGGTTGTGGTTGTTCTTGTTGTTCTTGTTGTTCTTGTTGTTCTTGTTGTTCTTGTTGTTCTTGTTGTTGTTGTTGTTGTGCTTGGGCCCATGTTTTTCTCTTTCCATTTCACAAACCCAATTATTACGAATGTGCCTTTTTCCTTGCGAAGCCTACGACTCACGCAAGGGTGGTCAGACACACCATCCTAAAAAGAAATGGAAAGAAAAAACCATGAGCACAAACCAACAATTCCTTGCCAAACAACCACGTGCGACACAATGAAGCTTCGTTCAACTCCACAAAGTGAAGATGCCCTTATGATAATGTCACTTATTGTAAGTTCACCCAAAATCGAAAACAGCTACCCAAACAGCTACCCCCCCACTTCACATGGCACGCACCTGAATGGACATGCATAGGCTCCGACGGCTCCATGACAGTCAATATATCATGAAAAACCCATTTACAAATGAAAATTCAAACCTATCAAATATATTTCACAACAATATACATAGGAAAAAGGTCGAAAGCCTCAAGGTGCGAAGCACCGAAGAGTTTTTATGCCAATTTGCTTGGCTTCCTTGCCGATTCTTCCGGGGTCGGCGGCAGGGGCGGCAGCCCTTAAATATGTAAAAAGATGTAAAAAGCATGTATCATTCGGTCTCGGGGCCAGGTGCACTCTGCAAATCTTTGCCACCTGCAAGGCACAGCAGGTTTGCCATCTGGCCTCGGGTCGAGGTGCTGCCCATGCTACATGGTCAGTTCGCTTTAACCATGTGTGTATGCAAAGCTTTTAAAGCATGACGATACTTTGAGACTTTGAGAATCTCAAGTCCGCCAAGCAAAGCTTTCAGATTCCTTAAGCTGGTTTGTGCCCGATATGTTCTTCCTCGGCAAAAATTGGTAGCTTTGCCAGTGAGTACAGATTCTCTGCACATCTCACCATGCTCAACCCTCGCTGAGACAGAAGGCATCGCAAAAGGAGGCGTGCCACCTGCAGCTAAACCAGGATGTACATCACTGCACTAGATCAGAAGATGTTTCGCAGATCCTTTGATACGGTATCACGCCTGAAACAAGAAATGGAAGGATTAAACCATCTCTTTCCCACGTTTACATCATTAGTATTCATTAGTACATACATATTAGATCATATTAGAATTATTAGAGACATATTAATACAGTATCAGTGGTATCAGAAAACAAGTTCTGCCCGGATCAAAAGTCAGCGAGCACCGTTGCACCTGCTTGAAGGCACGGCTTCGACATCTCCTGTCTTTGCATGCCGTCAGCCTCAGGCCTCGGCATGCGGCATGTCTCCCAAACACGCGTTGCCAATTTTTACAATAAAAAACATTCAAAAGAAACACCATGAAACACCCCTTCAATTGATTTCAATGCCTCCTAGATTCATTTTGAATCGTTTTGAAATATGTTGCTAGCATTAATAGCAAGCCGGCCTTCTCAGGGTGGCATGGGCCTCAAAGACCAGATTTCAATCGTCCAACACTGTTGGAAACGAATCGGAAAACAAAACGGGCGGCCTGCATGTGCACAGCGCATGCGGGTGAGTGGACCAGTGTTGCGTGTGCACCTGAAGGGCTGTTCGAATCTGAACCTGTGCCTGTTCAAGCGCTTACTGCACAGTAACAGGCCTCTGTCAGGTGCTCCAGCTTGTCGCACTGGAAGCTCCTGCAAGCTTATTGTTGCAGCTGCTTGGAAAGTGCGAATCTGAACAAAATCGTGTGCGGACATGTTGCCTTCGGTTCAATCAATAAGCATCTCACGTGTTGCATTTAACATCACTTAACAAGAATCAAAGGCATGCTGCATAATCCCTTGTGTATCTTGTGTAGTTGGCACAGCACCCAGCCTTGCTTTGCCAAACAACAGTACCTGCAGATTATGTTTTGCTAAATTGGTTGCACTTTGATGGAAAAAGTCTCTGAAGATCTGATCGACAATAGAAGTTGATAATTCCCCTTGGCCTGCAGGGTTCTGTGCTGCTGCCTGGCCCCAAACAGCTCATGACTTCACTACAAAGTCTTGTGATGAAATCTGGTCAGATTGTGCTGACTCACCACTGCAACACCGCAACATCCCCCAGGTTCGCACTCAAAGATGGGAGCTCCATGGAAGTCGATTTTGGATGTGAGCGTTAAACTGGAACCTCCATCCTAAGTCGTCCAAATGCAACGGCCACATCTGAATCCATCTGACCTGTTGAGCTCCCAGAAGAACTGGTGCACTCCTCTGCCTGCCAAGAACAAGTAAGCCCACTTGGTATCACGTCCTGCCAATCTTGGAGGTACAGTAGTTGACGCTTCTTAGATGTCACGAGTCGTCACATGTTGTAACATGGTACCCACATGTTATCAAGCTATGCAAAGAGCCTAAAGGATCTAAAGCGAAGGTTCAACAGTTCCTTCAACAGTTCCCATGCGTTCCCTGTGCCAAGGACCTGCATGGTCCTGGCATTTGCGCAAACATTGTATGCCTCGGAACCAAGGTGGGAAATGGCGGGACAATCAACATCCGCGTGTTGTGTTTCCCTTTCGGGTGAAGTTTGGGTGAATTGTTGGGTGAATGGTTAGTGAATGGTTTTTCTGCGTCGATTTGTACTTGGAACTCTAAATCTAGGTATCAAGCTGCGGTGCCATGGGTTGCGGAGCACCTGTGGCCAACAAACCAGAGACATGGAAAGCGGCATCAGCTACAGCAGCTACAGGAGATTTTTCGGTCGGCCTCCGTGGCGGACAATATCTCCCAAATTCTCCCAATATCAAGCTACGTTACCATTTTAACAACATCTCAATGCCATCCCTGCCCTCGGATTCAGTGGTTCACTCATGTCTGCAATGAGCCTCTCAGAAGCGGCGCATGCTCAAACCCAGCAACCTGCGATGCAAAATGGAACAACAGAACTTATAGAAACGCATAGGCCGCATAGAATCGAACATAATGCCATAGAACAGTGATCAGAAAATAATTCAGACACCTTCCTATGATTGAGAAGATGTTTCTCTTGGCAGGCAAGAGGTATTACTTAGAATGTCCAACATGCTGCATATACCTTTTGTGCTTGTGCCCTGACAGCCGCCTGTGGGCTTGGAGTCAAGTCACGCGGCGCTTGCACCTGTGAAGTTTGCCGTTGTACCATGGTGTTTCAAGGGCTTGTTGTGATTTGTCGGTCTTTTGCGATAGGTACTTGATGCTGGTGGGTGCTGGAAATAGAAATGGATCTCGGGTTGCTGCAGGCTGGACACCATGTTCATGCTAGCTTTCTTGATTCATCTTTGGTATTGGAAAGTGGCATTTCTTTAAATCTCGTCTGTGTAGGCATGCAGGCATGTTTGATATTGAAAACATCAAAGTCACAATTGACATGTCATACACTTGTTACACTCCTATGCCTTTGCTGTCCTATATGCATGAGCAATCATGAGTACAAGTTTACAATTCCAACAAACGGGATTGCTCTGAAGGCCAGCACGTGGTCATTATTCTGAATAGACAGTTATACAAAGCTTGAGCTCCCAGCGAAGTGAAAAGCAGGTCCAGGCCTTTTGTGCTGGAGCGAAGGGTCGGCTGGATGTTTGCCAAAATGGTATAGAATTGAACGCTGGTATGATACAGGAACCAACACAACGTTCACTTGAGCCAAACTCTACAAACTTCAAATTAACATTGTTTTACGTGTGTTTACATATGACGTTGCTGTCTTTACACATCTTTGCACACCTGTACATGTTTTCACATGTGGCTATATATATGGTTGTTGATCAAAATTCCTTTATCCCGGAACGGCCATTCTTCGCGAATAAAAAATTTACTTTCGCGAAACTTTCGCGAACTCCATGTTTATCTTTCGCGGGGCCCATGTTGGCCAACAACACCTCTTATGAAGATTCGTTCACCACCTGCCAAATTACGCCAGAGAATCACGGATCACTTCTTGGTAGCCTTTTAAACATGCAGCTAGCATCACGGAGTCCCTTCTCAGGACAGACTTTTTTTGCAAAGTTTACTGAGTATACTGGCCCACCCCCTTCAACATGCACTTTGACTTTCGCCCGCTCTTTCGCATAACTTTCGCGGAACTTTCGCGAAAATATCCCTATTCACAGACCCCTGCCATCAGCAGGGGGTGCACTGAAGGAACAGCGAAGACCAGGGGCCTTGGTGTTTGGCTCTCGCAAAGCCTCACTTTTGGAAACTTGGCTACTGCTACTCGCATTTTCTGGTGCCCTTCTCCTGCCGGACCCCGGGCGGCAGTGGGTGGCAGCCCTTTACATAATGATTATAATACCCAACTTTCGCGAAACTTTCGCGAAATAAAATTTTACTTTCGCGAACTTGAAAAAAAACTTTCGCGAGGGTTTCCAACATAACATGCACGGCTTTCGCAATTAAAACTCCTTACAAGGACCTTTAGATCAATCATATAATATATATATATACATGTCTTTACAGTACATGTCCTGCATGTAATCTTTATAAACTTTATATACCGTACCTGGTACCTTTATATCTCTTTATGCTTTTGTGTGTAGTGAGTGTACTGATCCCTGCGAATCCTGCAGGCAACAGGCCCTGAGCCCCACACACACCAGGCGAAGCGGCATTCAGCAGCAGTGGAGCGGACCTTGGCAGCTGAATCTAATTAATTAATGGTGTTTGTTTTGTGTGTTTTGTTCGTTCAGCATTCTCCGGCTTTCTCCAAATGCTATCAACAAAAAAGAAACTTCAAGAAAATCCTGCAATTGAAAGCAAACTTGCAGGAGCAACCAAAGGTTTCTGATGTCTGAAACACACCATCTCCAATCAGGCACAAGTTCACAAAATCTTTCAGCCGACTGGATAGGCCTTATGATATGTTACTTGGGGTTTCGATTGAATGGTTCGTAGTTCTGATGTGTCTTCAACTGAGAACTATGCGGCGAGGACCGCATTTGCGGTGCTGCGATCGCTGCTACCTGCAAGCTCGTGCGGTACCATTTAATTTAAGAACTTAAATTCAGGGAACCCAATAGGTGAAACAAAGCCAAGTGCTTGCGCACACATATTGTCGTTCTGGCCTTCCACCTGACTTTCACATTAATGTACAAGATGTACGACTTCCTTGTTCCAATCTTCTACAGGAAAACCCTTCATGACTACACCCAAATATTCCCAATATTCCCAATCTACAAATGTTTTGTCTTAGCTAAGCAAGGGGATCTAAGGGGCAAATTCATTTTGATCCTTTTCTCTACTCCAAACGTTGCGCCTCCACTGGCCTGGTGATTGTGGGTGCATGAGCGTTGCTTTGCGGAGTCAAACTCACCTCACAAGGCTTCCATGGAAATTCCATGGAAATTCCATGGAAATTCCATGGAATCTCACCAAAAAAACTCAATCTGCTTCAATACATTTCAATACACTCACGCTCATGCACTCTTCACTAAGTCACCAAGTAGATCTGTGGTCTGTATGTCGGTGTGATTCTGTTTGGATCTGGCTATTTCCTCAAGAGTCAAACCCGTGACAGTTGTGACGTGAGTCCCGAGTTTGGTGCCCGCCGTGCTGCAAAGAGCTCCTACGGTCGAGAACGAATGGAGCGAAGGTGCGAGGAGGGGCGTAGCAGTCCCAATTCGTTCCAAGAGCTGTGTCTTGAGGAGTGTTACATGTTTTACCAAGTGTCAATGGATGTCAATGGGATCCACAAACACCACATGTCTAATCATGGTCAAGGAGTCCAGATTACGATACTTTGCACATGTCTAGGCTGACTCAACCAAGGCAGTTTTCTCTCCTCGACAGCCTCCGCATCACCCTTGAAGATCGGCCCCTTTGGCCGAAGCCATGTTGCGATGTCAGCCTGTTCATCAATGCATGGGGTTGCCATCCGAAAGGCAACTTGATGAAATTACAAGGTACCCTAACTTGCCACATCCCTATGGGTGATGCTCCAGATTCCTGGGGCAACCAAACTGGCACCATAGGGATCAGAATATGGGGATCTGCAGAGTATTGGGGTACTCGATGGTACTCAACTCCGCGCCTTGGGTGCAGATGGGTAAAACGCCCGCATCAGCACTCACCATGAGATTACAAACAATTTTACACCAGTGATTCATTGTAGATGTTGACGTTGCTTTGCGAATCCATTGTCATGCACCTTGCAAAAGGAAGCCTAAAAGACTGTTGAATATACTAGTTTCAATCATTCAATCTTGAATCTTGAGGGGCTCAATATCTGGAAAAAGCATGCGCACCAGAGATTGCAATCAAATCGCTTCGCGCAAAGCTACAGCATACTCTTGCCGTCCATTTCTAGGCCTCATGTTGAGGAGCTCGTGCCCAGCAATTTTCATAACAGCTACAGCTACAGTATGGACGTGTCCACAAAAGAACACAGGAAAAGCCCAGAATTGCATGGCAAACAGATCTCATGACATTTTATCAAAGGAGAAGATTGGTTGTTG
The DNA here is from genome assembly GCA_947184155.2 of Cladocopium goreaui. Lineage (NCBI taxonomy): Eukaryota > Dinophyceae > Suessiales > Symbiodiniaceae > Cladocopium > Cladocopium goreaui. The sequence continues at coordinate 123,647 of CAMXCT020000912.1, read as the reverse complement.
CTCCAAAGTGGTGCAAGACAATCTTCTGTACAAGATTGTGCAGCATCAATGTCATTGGGATATCTGACTGCATTCGTGTCATTGGCCTCCAACTGGGAATACCACAATGAGACTGATGACTCTTGTGCAAATGCAGCACACCCTTTCTCCATCGCAGAAGTGCTTGCTCTTCTGAGGAGCTATCTTCAAAGATCCTGCTGAAAGGGTGTGAAAAAAGCAGCAGACGAAATCCCACACTACCCAATGAGCACACATCAAGTTTGCCTACTTCACCCCAATCAGCAGAACAAATCACGAAGCAATCAATGAATCAATCTATCCGCCAATTGCATACAACCCATTGGTTTGCACTTGGCTCAGGTCTTCCGGTGGTCTCCCACTCCGTCGTTAACACACAGTTCTCAGAACATTTAGGGCCTCAGAGTTGAAGTGTGCACTGTGCGCAGAGATCGAAGGTGTCTCTTGACTGTAACAAAGGTCAAAGCAGGACAATGTGCTGAGCAAGGCCATGGCATGACATGTGTCTATCTCTAGGCCTTCGGCAGCTTCTGCCATGTTTCACTAAGATCACTAAGCCACTAATCCGCTTGGCATCCATTCATTTCGCAATTCCTAAGATTCCTAAGCATGAGGCTGGAAACCACGCCGACGCTGGCAGCAGGATCTGCTTCGCAGTCGTGGGTTCCTGAGTGCAGCCAGCTTCTTGCGACTAAGGATCAGGATTACCAAGAAATGGGTCAAAAAAAATTGCATGTTGATAGATTTGATTTGATAGCAATGCCAAGACAGTGGGTGGCACGGTGCAGGTTGAGTCTGGGATCTGGGGTTCCCAGCAACAGGGCCCACGAATGCAGGCCATAGAAACTGTCCAACACAACCAAAACAAATTGCACCACCTCACAAGGCTTTGCAAAATCAAAGTGGCATTACAGTGGCATCATGCCAAAAATATGCCAAAAATATGCAAAAAAATATGCAAAAAATGTGCAAAATGCCAACCTCATGTGACTCATGCCCAATTTCTAGTGCCAAGCCTAGCATTCTCAGCATTGTCAACTTCCATGCAGGACAGTGGTCCAGCATCCAATCATTTTTGATGCCAAGCTGGCTAAGCCGCCAAGCCGTCAAGCTGCCGAGCCCCTGTCCTTCATTTGTGGGCGAGGCACTTTCCTTCTCCGAATTGGAGCTTCCAAGCCGTTGGAAAAAGCTGTGAGAGCTTTTCATGTCCCAGCTCAGTTACATTCGTATTTCCAGAGAGGTCTATTTTCTGAAGCTTCTCTGGTGGGTTCCAACATCCCAAATTTGCCGACAAATAATTCCAACTTAAGTCTACGTATTGTAGTCGCTTCAAGGCAAAGATTTCTGCAACATCACCGCGGATCTGATTTTTGGAAACCGAAAGTTCTATCAAGCTCAACAACCCAAGCAAGGGGCCAAATTCATGCAGCTCATTCTCGTCAAGCCTTAAAATACGGACACCGAAAGCAAAGGCTGCAGCAGTTGGTGAGATTTTCTTCAGACCCAGTCCAACCAGTTTCAGATCTCCCTTGCGACCTTGTCCACTCCACATGGTCAGGGATTGCATCATCAGAGCATCTGCCTTTGAATCAGCATAGAAATTTCTGCGTAAAGGATCCAAGCTGCTCATCCGTTCAAGGCTTGACAGGCAACTTGACAGGGTTGCTTCTTCAGGTGGCGAGGATGCAAGCTGCAGGCGCATGCGAGCAAGCAAGGCCCATCTGCAGTCTGGTTCAATTTCCAGAAGCTCATCGATTCGCATCAACTCAGACTTCAGGATCTCTTTTTTCTCCTCCGATAATTCGCATTTGAGTTCCTGGTTTGATGACATTTCTGTGTCCAAATCAAAAGGTTGACCATTGAAGACTGACGTCGACTGCTTCAGACCAGTGCCGCAGCTCTCCAAGGTCACAGTGATTTGCACTTCATCTCTGAATTTGGCCTCGGTCTCCGGAAGAAATCGCCATCCCACAGACCAGCTGCGACGTACACTGCGGGGACGAGTTCGCTTCAGTGCACTCCTAGGAATCGCCTCCAAGCAGCCCCTCACAGTGCCAACAGTTGCCACAGACGCACACACAGGTCTCGAAAAGAAGATGAAAAACTCTCCATCCAGAATAGCACAATGTGTGATGCGGGGCAACTGAGAATGTTCAAGTGTTAGCCACTGGTGGTAGAGCCAGACAGACTGATCATTGGGTTCAGTATAGATGCCTTGCTGAACCCATTCTAGCTCTTCTTCAACATTCAATTTCATGCGTGGCTCTTCTCCCGCAAGTGGCTGCTGAAGCAGGGTTCTCAAATGCCAAGCAGAATAGTTCGAAAAGTTTTGATTTATCAAATCTGTGCTCAGTTTCAAATCGATGGCATTCAAGTCCATGGAATTTGACTTGTCCTTCCCCCAAGTCCTCATCAAATCCATCAAGTTCATGCGATGATTCCAACAGTGAAAATTCCGCTCATCGACCGCCAAAAGTTGATTGCACAAATCTAATTCAGTGCTTAAAAGGTTTCTGATTGCCTCTTCATCTGCGTTCATCTCCTGGAACAAGCGTTCCACGACCCATTTGCGGTGAAACCAAATGGAGTAAACCTTTTGCGATTTTCTCAAGGCTTTCTCCAGCAGCTTCATTTCCATCTTTAACAATTCCTGCAATGGTTTCTCTGTGCTGCCTGTGCTTGTGAGAAGTTCACGTCTGTATCCCCACAGCGTTGGGAACTCAGGATGGAACTGAAGAGCCTTGGAGGTCATTTCCAAAGCTTGATCGTTGTAGGTCTGACTTTTCCGCAAGTCCAAGAGCTTAGCAAAGAGACTCCGCGCGGTGCGAACTTGTTCTCGCTGCTTGGCTTTCTCTTCTGGTGTAGGTTCCACAATGTCCTTCTTCACACGGCCGTGCATGGCTGCCAAGTGCTGAACTGACTTCGCCCGTAGGTGGGTTGTAACTGCATGGGCTAGGAGCTTGGAATAAAAGGCCTATTGCAGGAGTATTTTAAGTTTTGCAAGTATCAGAGCTTTGTTCCCATTGTTGCTAGTTTGGAGCAAACAAACTGAGGAACGTCTTGTCGTGTTGTGACTATCCATGTCTGAGCACAAAGTCTAGGCAGTTTTGCAAATAATCACAGCATGTTCCAGACTTAGAAACAACTTGGCAGCAACAAGACTTAACTATTTGCATTTGTAAGCAGGTTTAATGTCTGAGGAAACCACGAAACTCACAATCAGGATTGCCCCAGCAGCGTACAAATGAAGCCTTGCTGGAAGAAAATGACGCTGGTGAACGATTTCACTGGTAAAATGTCTAGGTCTTCCCGGTCTTCCCTACTTGGTTCGTCAAAGACGTTGCCTTGTACCGGAAAAAACTGACTAACCACTTGGGTCAGGACTGATGGCCCATCAGGTTGACGTACCTGAATACGTCTCAAGATGTCTCAAGAGCATGGCAAAGTACCAGTCCGGTATGAAACTCTCAAGCAAAGATAGCAAAGCAGAATATATACATCAGAATGAAGTTCCATCTCTTTGTGTGCTTCCCTATCTACGTCTGAATGTTTGGATGAGCATTGGAGAGGCAGTTGACTATTCCTAGTTTTGTGTAGGCTCGACCATACAACTTGCAAGCGAAAGAAACTTACCACAGGCGCAGCGGCGCACAGGTATTCAACCACTTTGTCATATGCGCGCATCTTCATTGCGGCTGCCTGGACCAGAAGGGAGAGCAATATATCAAAATGCTAAAATCCCAAAATGGCAAACCTCCGAACTGACAAGTTGTGGCTCCTCAGTTTCAAGAGACCTTTGATTTTTCTGAGTAAAACTGCCACAGAGTAGCTTCTAGAAATGTGAGGAAAGGCAAATGATCCATTGGTATCCATTGGTGCCTTCTTTGCGCTTCGGTCCGTCTCGGTCCTTTCTGCCATTTGCTTCCAGTACAGATTCGGACTAAGCCTTCAATGTGCAAAGCTGCATGGACTGAGTCTGTTTGCACCATGGCTGGGCTGCCACTGACTGAACTATTCAATTTGGATCTATTTCTGCGATCTGGGTCCTCCCCATCAAGAGCTCTTGGCCGTTCGGTCTAAGTGATGGACGAAAGCCAGCAGACAAGAAGGACAACAGATCTGATGACCTCCGTCGATGTTGCCGTGTGGAACTGTCACAATATGAATTGGATTCAAAAGAGAGCAAATAGGGCCTGAATAGAATCTAAGAGGTAAAAACATACTTGTACCATCTTGTACCGACGCAGAGATCGCAGAGATTTCACTAATCACATGGGCACAGTCAATATTGGTTTCTGATGGCTCTACGAGTTTTCTCATCAAGAGAGCACTTATTTGGTAAAGATTGCGCCGATATAGGTTCGCCTATCTGCGTACTTCAGCTGAGCCAGTCTGTACTAGGCACTGTCAACACTGCCATAATCTGGCGAGCTTACTGTCTCATGATAGGCTAAACGTAGGATTCGCTGAAAATGATGGGCTCGATGTTGGCCTTAACGTGCCCTTTTGATCCCTGTTCTGTTTGTGTGTGTGTGTATGGGCATACGTTCAACACTGAACCATTGAGTCGTTGTTTGCATTTTTGCGAGGCCAGTATAATCAGTATGTGGTGGAGGTTGATAACCTGAATATTTAGAAATGACGAACACGGAGGGTCGCATCCCCTGTGCTCTTGATTCGTATTCTCCTACTGTATATTGCCGTAAGTATCCATAGTTACACCATGTTTCACCATGGTTCACCATGTTTCACTATGTTTCACCTGGGAAGCAATTAACCCACCCTTGGGATGCCTTGAGTGTTCACCGTGTTCACCGTGTTTACCTGACTTATACCTGACTTATGTGCAATTCCAAGCCTTCAGGGCCAGTAAGGTACTCAGCAGAAGCGTCAACCTCACATGCTCGACATTGCCCGACTGTGTTCTAAACTTCAGCCAGGGGAAAAGCAAAGACTGGCTTTTGAAAACTTATTTCTTTCATCTTTGATCATCGTTCATCCTTTGTAGCCAAGAAAAAACAAAAGATGGCTCTTGGGATGCAACCTCTCGCAGCATAGCACTGAGCCACTGAGCAGCAGGCATATCCAACATGGGTACCCTTGTTATCACGGGCCTGAGTGGATGGGGAATGGCACAAACAACTTTGAAGATCTTTGAAGAAGGTCTCTGCATGGACTAAGACCCGCACGCCACTAGCCACATCAATGTTGTCAGCAATGTGATCACCTGAGTTCTCATGCAAACGCAAATAACGATCAAATCTACGTGCATCAAGACAGCAATTATACAAACACACAGGTGAAAACAAACACTAACAAAGCTTTCCATTGGCTTTCCATGATTAGAGCAAGATTTGGTGGAGTGTCAGAATAGACCAGTGCTTTCATAATGATGTTTCTCCAGGTAAAGGTATTTACTGTACATTACTGTACTATCTATTGCTCTACTTGCGTTCAATGTGGTCAGAGCGAGGTCCCTACTGTTGGCCGACCGAGCAATCGCCAAACCTCCATGAGTAAGTAGTGCAAGCCGTAGAGCAACACCTGGGTCCAAGGAGTCCAAGGATGCAACAGATCCAAGAGTCATCAGAGTAGCTGCCACGACCATCACTCTCACGCACATTACAGCACTTTGACTAGTTTTGACTAGTGGAGGTTCCTTGAAAGCATCTTACAGTGGGTAAATCTCATTGGTTCAAACTCGATGCCAGATGCTAACCCAAGAAGTCACTGTCTCTTGTACCGCAGCCACAATGAAGTAGTAGTCAAACAAAGAACCTGCCATTGGATTAACAGAAATGGCAATTCAGTGCGGATTCAGGGCAGCTGCATGACTCCACAGCTGTCCACAGCCAACTATGGCAGAGATACTGGGCACAACTGCGAGCACAAAGAGAAGACCTCAGCTTGAAGCTCACTGCTGAGCTGCTGGTACTGTATTTCAAGCTTGCTATGAGTCCACTCATCTCCGCATACTGTACACATATATTTGATTAAAGTAAACTATGAAAATCCAGTGCGAATGAATCAGGATGAAAGATACACTATAGCTCACTACAGTGTCTGGCCATTCAAGTACCCAACGCGCGGCAGAGAGAATCAGTCAAGACAGTAGGGAAACGATTATGTGCCGATGTATTGCGTCCAAGGGACTCAATACTTCACACATCAAGAAGCACACCTTCGACTCTCCAGTTGCACACTCAGTTCTCTGGCATGAGGAGTGTTCCCTTCCATGAGTTTCTGTCTGCAGCTTTTCACAAGCAACTCTCCAGTGGAATCAGAGTAATGCGACAAGCGACATGCACAGCACTGCACAGATGCACAGGGCACACTTGGTGTCTGAGCTCATAGCTCGCTGAAAGCAGGAAAACTTCTTGTGGTCCAAGGCTCTCAACAGCCAAAACCTTGGAGAGCGCATGGCCGGACTTCTGGATGACTGCTACAGAAGTTGGACTGGCTTTCCCCAGAAAGATCAGAAAGCATGCAAGCAAACGGAACACCGGGCATGCACAAAGTTGATACTCCAAACACACGTTGTTGATCAAGTTCCAAACTCATAGAGAGACGAACGAGGATCACGTAAACCAGTTCGCAGCAGGTCCTGGCAAGCGGGCCAGCTACTTAGATTATCAACGAGCTGAAGAAAAGCTCGTTACGAATGAAAACATCCTAGGTTGAAGGCATGTCTTTCCACCAGAGTGCTAGATACATCGCCAAATTCACAAAATGCCTTCGGAGTCTGGGGGCCTCCATGGCTTTCATCTCATGAGTGGAGGCCTCGCGACCCACATCCAAACAGACTCCAATCTTCGGGTAGACAAGTCAAGGATCTGGGAGTGACCCATAGCCAAGTATCGCACAAACATCGGCCGCGTTGCAATGACAAACTCCCAAAATTCCCTCACATCTCGGCCTGAGAATGGTGAGTTGAGCTGTTGAGCTCAAGGTGTTTCAAGTCTGCAACACTGAGCTAATCTTCTGAGATTACATTTGCAGTGATTACAAAGATCTAAAGGTCTAAAGTATCTGTATATTATATAATATATATATATATATATTATTTTCATTCATTGTCCATCTCCTCCCTGGTGCTATTAGCACGAAGCACCCACACCCAGGCGTGGGCCTAGCGATCTCCTTGGACGGCATACAGAAAATTATACAAATACAAAAGCACCAAAGTCGTCAAACATCGTCAAACGCTAAGCGCTTGGGAAGCCCCATGGCTCATGGAGATTCAAGCAACAAATGGCAACAAGTGGCAACAAATGGCTGACAAATGCATCTTTAAATTTAGATTAAAAACAATACTCAAAAGCACGCTGGTCTTGGTTCACCTTGGCTCCCCACAAGGTTGGCTGCGGACAAAACAGCAGTGGTGCAACCAACCTTGCCCACATATACAGTGTGTCAAGTGAAATCTGTCAAATCGTCGAAGCTCGCTGTCGCTTGGAGTCTCATCCTCTCCGAGTGCAGCCACTTGGGCCACTTTTCTGTTAACAAGCTTGAAAGAATTCTCGGATTCCACGTTTGCACTCTCCTTGCTGCAAAGCAGCCACATTGTTGCAGAAGCCAGCAATACCATCATTGGCAGCGTCGAAAATCCCATCGCCTGCAGAAGATTGAAACCTCCGTGATTTCCTTCGACTCTGTTCGATTCCAAAAGATCTGAGAGAACAAGGTCGTTGAAGCCTGGGACACAAGCTCGTAGACGAAGTAGCCTCAGCCACACAGATCCACACAGGGTCTTGAGACTGTCGCGTCGTTTATGGCCAAGTCTAGAATTGCAATTCTGCAACAAAGGTACCAAAAAATCCTATGTTTTGCATTGTCGAAGTACCGGTTGCTGCATCCAAGTCGCAGATATAGATCCTCAAGGCTGGATAGTAGTGCGATGCACCTAAGATATTCACAAGGCCGCGCAAGCTGTAGACATCCTTCCACTGTGTGACGGTGTAAAGCCATGCCATTCATGTTATGAGGCTGATCATGCCATTCATATCCATTCATATGATTTCCACGGAAGACTATCGGTGCGCAACATCTCGCTTACCTTCAGGCTTCAGTACATTCAGTACATTTGGCAAACCTCGGCGCCAGGCAGTGAATGAAATAGCATTCCTTCCAGCTGTAGTGGGTATTGGCCTGGCACTCACGCTGTTCATGGTTGTTCTCGAGCTATATATTACGTATATACATACATATATGCAAATGTTGTCATAGAATAATGTCCAAAAGGTGATCAAATGTTCCTTGAAAAAAAAAACATGTTTTTGAAAAAATGAATTGAAATGAATTGAGAGAAGCAGCATTTGGTCGACCTGTCGCGATGTAAGACCTCAATAAATTCTGCCAATGCAAAGCAATCACAGCTTTGCTGAGTCAAGGTTCCCAAGACTAAGCTTCCTGCGCCTCACCCGTAACCATGGTCTCCTGGTCTGTTTCTGTGCGCAAAAAAATGCCCAAGCAAGCCCTTCATCGATTGGACAGATTTGTCGTGCTTTTGAAGCTCTTGTCACACTCCTGCAAACCAGAAGCAATGGACTTGTTGATGAAGGTAAACATGGTCATGCATCCAGGAATCTCAGCGCCGCTCCAAGGCTCCAAGGTGCACATACCATGGGATACCGAGGCTGGGCTCAGACTCGGCTCCAGACGGAGGGCAAGAAACGGAGCAGCCCTTCCATTGGACCATATTCCAACGTCAGCTCCTCGGTATAACGCCTCTGAACACCGTCTACATCCTGCCTGGAAGTGGTGTTCGTTTTACCTTGTGATTTTGTGGATTGATCTATGTCTATGACGCACTATGACGCTTCTGAATCAAAACATGAGTTCATGCGCGTCATGGTTCTAACACGTTCTAACTTTCATGTAGTTGGCACGACATCTTGCTGAAGCAGCCTACTGTATTTCAAAAAAAAATGTTCAACTCCGACCCGTTGCTACTTCGTCACCAAGTTGGTACCTCCTCAAAGCTATCCCACGATGTTAATCCCAAGAGATATGGAACATTATGGAACTATGGAACTGGAAAGATCCAGCTGAGGATTCGGCCATGAATCGAGGAAACATCGCAATGGTTCCCATTGAAAGCCTGCTGTGCTTGGCCGGGCGTAGCAAAAGCAGATATGGCATGATATACCAGATGCACGTCTGCAAACTTCTTCAATAGTTAGGATTCCACCACAGCTTTCCACGAGATCAATGATCTCCGCCCTGTCTTTGGCTGTTCCTGCATCAACCGTGTCAACCGAAACTAGATCAACATGCCAGACGGCACGTCCACTCGGTGGCCAGCATAGAGTCCAGTGAGGCTACATCTGTCAGAGACTTTGTTGCCAGTGCCAAGAGGATGAAGAGGAACACATAGACCCTCAGTTTCTTTCAGTTTCTGCAATTTTTCCAAGAAACCCAACAAGATCCGGCACAAATCACAATACTTCACGGTGAGTGCCCACTGATTTGTTGAGGCACCAAACCAAAGCAGTGAAAGAAACACTGAGTCCAGAGCGTGCTGGAGAGATCAATCAGCAGATTGTTCAAGTAGAAACCGATCTAGGTGGGCACAAGCAGAACTAGAGAGATACCAATCAAGATACCAAGAGTCAGATGTCAAAGGCAGTCCAGCAACTTCCGCTATCTGAGATGCCAAGATGCTGATGCGAAGTAGAAGGAGAAATTATCCACCTGGGAGCTGCTGATACTCGAGTAGATGAGTAGCTGACTATGGTTTCAGATTTGGCAAAACTCTTTCATTCTGGCAATGGCTCTGATGAGGCTACCAGGCTACCTCCACGCAAAATCAAACTGAGCTCTTGGCCACATTCATGTTCCTCGGTGTAACATGGTGTAACAGTGTAACACTTCACCAGGTGAACAAATTACAGCATCAAAAGACAGTCAATCATATGTAATGTGGATGAAACTCAGGCAAGATATGGCAAGATACATTCATTATCATTCATTTGTGGATTTGGACAAGGCTCTGTGTGATCACTTTCAAGTCGCGCGAGCGCATCACTCCCACGTTACCTTTGCTGACCTCGCAGGTCACCCGACACGGCACGGATCCCAAAGGCGGACCCAGAAAATGACCCACAAAAACAGTGGCCACAAACCTCTGTCAAAAAGTTACCCAGTACAGCCGGAATAATAGGGGTAGAATCGGGTAGAGGGCATGTGACACGAAAATGCCAACCCCAACAGTTCCCAATTTCACAAGACATTGCAGGAGTGCTCGTTTGAATTTGTCGGATTTGGTGTCCAGCCTTGGTGTAGAAAAGGGCGGCCGCATTGAAGGAAGATTCACGCCCCTTCTCCCAAGCCAAGAAGTCCACGTGTTTCGAGGCTTCACCTGCCCAATGACGCTACACTATCCCTGAAGAGTCTTGAAGAGTCTGAAAAAAACGAATGCTATGTTTATAATGGTTTATAGCTTGCAAGAGCTCGAAAAACCCTGAATACGCTCGAATATGCTTCATGATCTTCATGCTATGTATGTTCTATTGAAAATGTTGAAAGCACCAGATCACAGGGATAGAGCGCAAGAGAATTCGGACTTGTGAGATGTGGAGACTGGAGGCAAAGAGAGACTTGCGGCCTCGCATTCTCACATTGAACCCTGCAAAGATGTCCTTTGGAGCTGCCAAAATCGCTCAATTGCAAAGGAACGGTGAGTCAGTGGCAAGATGGCGCCGTCGCTGAGAGTTTAACTATCGAACTGTGCACAGATTGCACGATTACATTTAGTGATTTTTACTGTAGTTACTTTCAGTTACTTTCAGTTACTTTCAGTTACTTTCAGTTGTTTTTTGCATGTGCTATCACTTGGTCTGTAGCCGTCACAATACCAATGTGAAGAAACCTCAATTGGTCTGCAGTCTGTCCTCTGAGAGGTTGATGGCAGGCGATGCTTTGGAAAGGGATCCACGGTTAGAGGCCCAGAATCCATCCAGAAAATCTGGATGGCCATAGTGCATTCCTGAAGCAGCCGCTGGAATAGGATCTTCCAGCATTGGAAGTTCTGCCTTTGGGATCCTTTGGTGGTAAGGATTGCAACGTGCTTCTAGCTTGAGCCTATTATGCAGCGCAAGTCACGTGCGCCCAATCCAGACAAGAACCGCCTCAGTGCCATGGAAAAGGCGGTGAGTTGTCTGATCTGATGTCATTTCATTCTGCATAGATTCCACCATCCGCTGTGACTCAAACTAAGCCGCTAAGCCTCACCAAGCCTCACACTGACAAATGGTTCCAAAGGACCACTCAGCAGATGCCATGACACTTCCCACAGCACCGTGACTCTCCGTAAAGATGAATTCCTTAGCCCACAGTGTGGTTGCTTTCCAATGCTCAATATATTCAGTGAAAAAAATTGTCAAATTATGTCAAAATCCTCTCCATAGATAAGTTTCTCGGAAGCCTATGATCCGTGCCCTCACAGTGGTCCTCGCATGCCGACGAAAGGCAATGGTGTTCGAGAAAAAAATCACACAGGCTCCGCAGATTTGTAAGAGCATTGCATTGCCGCAGAATTCTCTTCGACATTCATTGGGTGTCATTACTGTGTCATTGGTAGCAATGACCACTACAGCTGAATGGCACCTGTCAGACCAATGGGGCTGAAAGCGGCGCAGGATGAAGGGCACCTTGCACGCTTCGCCAAGAAAGGCTCCCATGTTGGCCTTAGATTTGCAAACATACCAGACCGACAAAATATGACAGAATGATCAAAATGTTGCCAGAATGCAGTGGACACGACTCAATTAGTGTTCCAGAAACTTTCATAGTCTTCGAGGCTGATATTTCGGCAAGCGGCATCCATCATCTGCAAAAAGTGGCCGCGAGAGAAGCGCAATGCCCCCAGTTGGTTTCCTGCCTTGCCTTGTGTCATGAAGCCTGGCGTGCCCACCAGCAGTGGGAAGCACCTGCAGTCACACAAGCGCTGCTCGGTGGCCCTTGGGGCTGGATCCAAAAACTGTCGTTGATTCGAAAAAACATGAGAAGTAAAGCGAAGTAAGAAAAACAATATGACAATGTACTGTGGACCACTGCAATTTCGTACCAAGTAGTTGGCCAAGTATTTGGCCAACGGCAGATTCAATACTGCATCTGCTTCTGCATCTGCTTCAGTATATCTAATTCTGCTGGTGGACGCTGACAACTCTACATGCTGCCAACTCTACGTAGTGTAAGAGACCCATTATATAGTTCTTGCTATTCTGGTACCCAAAATGACTCTATAACATCGATGATATATTATATGATGCAAAGTTATGCAAAGTGCATTTGATCTTTCATATACAGTATACAATATGAAATCAAGATGATGTGTTGCGTTTGGATGTCGCACGACCACAAGGATCTCTAAGGCGCCTCGGCAGCACTTCCACCAGCTCCAGGCACTCCTCAGGCACCGTCTCTGAAGACGTTCTGCCAGAGCGAAAGCGCGCCAACACACTCCTTGCAAGTGCAAGTCGCTGCAAGCCATGCGGAATCAGCCAGAGAAACATTGAATCAACATTGAATCAACATTGAATCAGCATTGAATCAGCATGCATAGCAGCTATAGCACTGTTGGCATTTCACCTGAGCTGAGGCCAGGACGCATGTTTGATGGGCCGATCGTAGGAGTACCTTTTCTGACAAGCCACTGTGCTGGCACTCAAAAAACACGACCCACAAGCGACGTCTGTAAGAGTTTTACCTCAACGGCGCCACAAATTGCCACAAACACAGAAACAGGGAAGCCACTGTGGTTCCGGTCTAATTCTCAGAAGCCCAGAGAAATGTACAGTATTGATCAGTATTGCTGTTCATATTGAATCAAGACGATGCATTGCACATTAAAGGAATACACGTGTAATTGGCTGGAGCACTTCTGTCGGACGAAGCTTTGTACTGCTGCAACAAGGTTTGGTCGTATCTTTTCAAGGTCAAAGTCAAAGACCAGGTAAAAGCTCCGATCCTGATATTTGGAGAGCAAATACCTTGGTCGTAAAAAGGTTGGCTTGACATGGCTTAGCCATCGTGTCTGGTATGAATGAAACTGACATCTGACCCACAACAAGAAAGCATGCGATGTCTTCATACAAGTTGCCGCACGGCCTGATCGTTCTCTTCAGAACCAGCCTTGCGCCATCACGGCTCTACCATGGCTCATGGAAGTACACGCTTGCGCATAGCGCCCAAGTGAGATCTCCAAGTGCAGAGATCCTATTGACAATGCATATATGCTTGGACAATAGAATTTGGATCTTGGCTTCGATTCCTCCTGGACTTCAACACTTTGTTGACAAGTACTGGGCAAATTCATTGTTTCTCAAAAAAATAGCGAATTGAATTTGAGAACTGCACCTTGCTTCCGTAGGTCTGATGTGCGAGCACCAGCTCTACACAGTGCTCAAGCGCCTCGTCCAAAGGCTATTTATTAATTGCAACAGCCAAAACTCGGAATAACTTCAGCAGTCCTCTGCCTTTGGGGGGCAAAACATTTTATGCAGAATATGTTTTCTGCTGCACAAGAGATGTAGTGATGCAAGGACGCCATGTCGCACATCTCTTCCCTTCGCCAACTGCGAAGCCCCAGGGCCTGTTCTGGATGCCTTGATGCCTTGATGCCTGAACGTTTGGCAACAGCGCGACCACCTTCCAAGCTCGGGAACAGGAGATGGAACATAACCAGCCGAAAAAGAAAAGCCCCAACAAAATCCAACAAACACAGCTATATCAGCTATGTTACATTATGTTACCAGGTCAGCAAGGTTCAACAAGAATTGGATATCAGGCTATGTCAGACTCACAGCTGTTGTGCTTGACACTTGGAATCGCGAAACAGTGCCTTGCTTTTCTCTCACCAAACAGTCAAGCCTCTTGGTACTGCATGGCACCTACCACTGTCCTCCGCCGCAGGTTCACAATGGCATCGAAATCAGAAAAGGATAGAAAAGGCTTGTTGTCACAATATGGAGCAATGCAACGCGATTTTTTGACCCAGGGTCAAATGTCTGCTGCTTCTCAAAATGGCGGCTGTTGAGGCTGTTGAGGCTGTTGAGGCTGTTGATCCAATTTGGCATGTTGGAGTTGACGGTCCCATGGCCGTGTGCCACGCATTGGAAAAGCACAAACTCTACTTTTCTTGCTAGAACAAGTATGGAGGAAGAGCACATTCATCTGTCTTTGGAGCATAAAAAATACGGGAATGCTGCCGGAATGCTACCAAAACTGTCAGAGAGCGAAGAAAAGCACATCAGAATCATAGGTTATCATAAATTGGAAACGAATTATTGTGAATGATTTATTGAAACCCAAGGGTCCTTGCCACAGTCTGCGATCGCATCGATGCCCACATCCTCACCTGATGAAAAGATAAATTGCGGCACTCAGTCAATCTGCCATTGGCTATATTATAGGCTATATAATTTAATCATATTTAATCATATTCAATCTATCAGTGAACAAATTTGGCGCCTCCATACATAGCTTGGGCGACAAAGCTTCACTCTGATCGCGACCCATGAAGGCGTCGTACATATCCTCGCGCCGTTGATCAGCAGGGGTAAGCTACTTTGTAGCCCTCCCTAGCTTAACTAAGGTCTCATTTGCTTTTCCCTTTTCTAATAGGGGTCGGGAGCAGGTTCTGCAAGAAGCCGTTGGGAGTGTCGTGAAAAAGATGTGATGCACAGAATGTGTGCCGTTCTAAATCGGCCGTTTCGTTCAAAAGCTGCGCACTCTGTGCAGTTCCGGGAAGAAAAGGACTTGCATGAGGACATGGACATGCGACAAGCTGTTACAATTGTTACATTTGCTAAGCTGATGTTCTGAGTCACTCTTTTTTCATGCAAACTAGGTAAGCAGGCCCGTCGTTTAAGGCTTAAAGGTGCATTCAATGATCTTAAAGTCATCACCTCTTCCTTTCTCAACCAACCCAAAACAAAGAACATCTATGGCGATAAATGGATTCGTTCAGTGCGAACAGCTCGTGCACAAATCCAAGCGTAGCATTCAACTGAAACAAATCGCAAAAAGATGCAAGAAGACCGAAATATCAAGAGCATAGAACAGTTCTGACACCATACGAGTAAAATGACTGCTGCAGTATGCTCCAACAGAATGGAACACAGCAAGATAATTACCATGGCAATCCATGGCAGTCGTGTGTACACAGGAACGAACTCTGCATCTCAAATACGAGTACCAAACAGGTCAACTCCTTCGCGGAATAGCTGTGCCGCTCGCAGAAGAAACGCCACCTCAGGATAGTTTCCCCACCGCTTTCCCGTGCCATAACTTCAGGCGAAAAGGCTTCCATGCAGCGATTACAAATGATTACAAGAAGACAAACCTCCGTTGTTATACGTTGATATCGCCGAAGGCTGTTATATAAATAGCTGTTGAGTGCTGTTCAATAGCTGTTGCAAGGGTTGATCACAGACGGACTTCGGAACGGCCGGCTCTGGCAATGACAGAAGGAATTCTGACGGGTCGCTCTTCCGGAAATTGAGAGATGATGAAGCCGAGATTGGTGTTCACCCCATCCTCCTTGCAACCAGAGCTGTAGAGATGCACATGCTTCCCAGATCTTCCCAGCTACATCCAGCTACCAGTTGTTTTAATTCATGGAGGCAACTTCTGTCCATGCCAAGTTACATCTTCTAGGAACTGCTTGCTCAGGATCACGGTCTCGTTGTAGCAAGGGATCACCTGGAAAGATTCAGATAGAGTCTGAAGCTTCTGTAAACATCGGAATGCAATGGACACTGTAATGGAATGTAGCAAGTTCAATCTGTCAACGGCTGAGTTCTCCTTTCCTGAGTGATGGAGGGCTACCTCTGAAGGCTTTGAAAATAGATGTCAAACAAAAACACGGAAAGACCACGTGGTTTTGATCTTGCGATCACATGCAACAGCAGCAAGGCTACAACCCTACTATCCAAGCATTGCATCGAGGAATCTTTGCTGAACGGCCTGTGTCAAGGACGGAATGTTCCCAACGTGGCTATCGAGCAGCGTGTCAATGCCAGGACGTATGCCTTATTTGCACATTTTCACAGAGAGGCACTAGTTTTGGGCATGTGCGGCATGTTGATTTCCGGCACTCTCTGGCCCTCTGGCCCATGTTGCCAGGAATTCCAGCTCAAAACCGTGGGGAAGGATTTCTAGCCAAACCAGAACATTGGACATCACAGGATCTACTCCAGCAATGCTCTTCGATGCTCAGTCGTCTTATCTCAGTCTCAGGCTGTAGTTCTTCTTGGAACTCGCAAGGCTCCGTAGCGATGCCGTGAAGAAGCTCAGGCGCCTCGGAGAAATCTGGCATCCCAAGGTGTCAGTTTCAAAGCCAACCGGCTGAACATCTGAGATCATCTGTCATTTAAAAATATTTAAAATGTGAAAGCTGTGAAGAGCGAGTGTCTCTTGCACCACCGGCAGGAAAGATTGCAGGGTGATGCTTCCAGCCTGAAACCGCGCAATCGAGCCAAAGGTGACACCGGCACTTACCCTTGTCAAGAGTGTCACAACCCACGCACCTTGCCAGCCGTTCGCCAATATTCCACGTCAAAGACCATAATCATATCTTGCCTTGGTGAAAACAGTAGCAGAAATATTCTAAGATATCTGAAGGTATGCGGTCAAACACGTGTGAAACCTGTCTGAGAATGTACAGTACGAGTATGGCGGGAACGGCCAGAGTGCAAAAAGGAAAGGGGACATAGGAAATAGGAAACACAAAATAGTCAATGACCTCCTCCGTTCCCCCTGCCCTGTCTGGTCAAGGTTGAAACATTACAGGGAGCCGCATCAAAAATGCTTCTTAAAGAGCATCAAGCCTTCAACAAGCCCCATAAATGGCCAGCAAGCTCTGTGTCGATGTCATGTGCCGTTTAACCATGTTTGTTTAACCATTAGGTGTCGATCTGGTCAACAGGCCATGCAGCAAAGGATCTGGCGCTTGCTGGGAGGCAAATAGGGCTTGTCTAGACAAACCAGCTGCTTCCATTGTCCAGCGTCTCCGTCCTTGTCTTTGACAAAGCCTTCCACCTTCCAAAGCTCTGCACGCCGAGCAACAGGTCTGACTAGCTTTGTATGGATTCTAGAAAACAATGTCCAACCAGGACCTAGATAATGTGCAACAATACCATGTGTCAAAATATGTCAATTGATGTAGGCTTAAAGTTTGAATCTCAAGTTGGCCAAGTAGTGACCCAGCGCCTTCCAGCAGACTGGGTCCAAGCCAGGATCGTCCTGGAGTTCAATGGGCTCTTCAAATAACGGGCAGGATATGCATCGATTCTTTGCACATGGAACTCCCTCCAAAAAATGACTTGAACTCCTGACTTGTTTTTTAACATGTAACAGCATTTCTGGCTCAAAGAATCCTAGCTTAATCAGCTTAATCAGCTTAATATCTATAAATTTTATAAGCTGGGAAGAAGCTCTTGGCATGCTGAGGTAGCAGCGTGGGCAATACTCATGTAGGCATAAATTGTGGGCACTCTTTAAACGAAACAGCTCTAGTCCTTGCCAGTCTGGAACGACAGAAATTTCACACTCGCAGGGGGATCCAATGCCAACTCCACCTGGAATGGCCGTGTGATAAAACATGATACAAATTGATACAACAAGATTCAACTCATCCCATGGCACTCGCTGCAGGTCCGCAGATGTCCGCAGATGTCCGCAGATGTCCGCCTCAGAGAAAGTCATTCCACCGCGCTGGAAGACCAACAAAGCAGGTAGTGTAACTTTGCGCAAGTCCTCGATGATCTCCTCCTGGATTTGATATGAACATCGTGAACATATGGAGGTTTCCTAAAATGGGGGTCCCCCAAATCATCCAAATCAGACCATTTTAGTATTGAAACCCATGGTTTTGGGGATCCCCCATTTCAAGAAAGCCCAATATCTGAATATCATAAAGGACATGGGACCACTGAATCAGCTCCTTGGGCGCAGATCCTCTGATGGACATCTTCTTGCTGAACGTATCGCTTAGCTCTGGCTCGATTCCATCAGCCACAGGTAATACTGCCAGAAGTCTGCTGTTTGGTGGCAAGTCAAAATCCTTAGGTGCGAAACGCTTCGAAAAGGGAAGAGCAAAGTCCGGAACAAATCCCGAAGCACTGATCTTCAAGCAGCATCTATATATAGGAGCCAAGGCCGAACAGTGCATCGATTTGGCTATTGTGAGCCTGAAAACTCTGTCTTTGGCCTTTGACGCAAAGAGTAGAATGAAGGAAACTATGATTTTCCCAGGCGGCTCACATGAGAGTCTTCACTCACTTTAGGGTTGCTATCCACAGCCACAGCCAAGGCACTGGAACCGACACGATCGCATCAAGACTCTTCTCGGCCTGCAAGTCCTGCAATAGCTTCTCCCGCAATTCCTGGCACATGTTTGTTGGTCGTTGGTGAAGACACAAAACCAGAAAAAGCGATCCGAAGATTCAAGGACATGTCAAAGAGGAAGGATAGAAGACTTGCAGTAATCCCGAAATACCTTTCAGATCATCTGTATATCCTTGTCCTTAGCATTATCATTAGACATTATTTTGAACCACCTTCATGAGTTTCTGTCGAACCCGGCTGCTCAGTCACCCAGGCCTCAGTTTCCTAAGATGACAGCATCCATTCAGCTGAGCATTGAGCTGCTCATGTTGTGCCAAGCAAAGCATGGTCACTCACTCTTCACTTTGCCGGCAAAGATTTGGAAGTCACCAAGGTACATCAGGCTATGCAAAGCGGAGCAACGGAAGACTGCCAGGATTGCAGACAAGATTCCAAAGGGTAGTCAACGGTGAAGTTTTCGATCTTGGAGAGAGTCTGCCTTTGGAGCAGATTGGATAATCGCCATTTCAAAATAGTTCAAAGAAACTTCTCTGTTTGTTTGTGTGTGTGTGCCTGCACATGCATGGAGGACTTCTTTATATGCCAGTATCAGTTTTAAAAAAAAGACACGAACGACAATGGAAATCTGTTCGACGCGACGCTGAGTTCTCTGTCGAAACGACGTGAACTAGCTCTGTCACCATTCTACATGGATGGTTTACACGGGTGGCGTGCCAAGGTTCTGGCCTTTTATGGCCACCTTCTGGAGTCCGCACATAGACCTGGCAGTTTCACCACCAAGTTGTGGGAAATCCTTTTCGGACTCCCAGTCCCAGGACCCAGTGTGTTTAGCTAGAGCTGTCTTCTTCTGTCTTCATCTGTCTTCATGTGGCCCTTCCAGTTAGCCTCCAAGGCAGAAATACATCTGCTAAGAGCTCCGAATTTGCTTGCATCCCTTGGCAGTCTCTTGGCAGTCTCTGTTGTCTGCAGGATGCAAGTGTCCGAGTCATGTCCGAGCCATGTCCGAGTCGGCCAAGGGAGATTGCTCCGAGGACTCCGCTTTGCGGGGATCCCATTGCGTAGTTGCGTTGCGGTGAATCGCAGCCTGTCATTTGGATCAATTGGATCTATGAATTCATGAATTGAAATGATTCATTTGGAAGTTTTTGACAATAAATGATAATAGCAGAACATCATGCAAATTGCTTTGAAACTGAGGTTACCCCTCTCATGTAATGTTTCGAAAGGGACAAAGATATATATGACGCCCATGCATGCTCAGTCCACAGGATTCCAAAGGGCATGACAGGGCGGGAGAGGGCATGACAAATGAGCGCTTGTTGCCTGCTAAATTGATCGGGTGTCAAGCCCTTCAAGGCCACCGTCTTCATCCCTTTCTCGTCATCCCAGCGGACTGTGCTGGCTGCCTGCAGGAAAGCAATGAATGCAAACAAGGGATGAAGACGACAAAACGCTCAAAATACAGAAGACTCTTTGGAGCAGCTCCTTTAACAGGTTTACTTGACATTCTGCGGTCTCTCTAGGTTTGTCTTAATGCTAAACTTGCCCTCTTGCCTCAAATCGCGTCTAGCGTTTTTTATGAAAGTAATGTCCCGGCTTACCATGAAGCGATGGAGCGACGGCCTTTACCATTGCATTTGCCTGGTCCGAAGATATCACATGGTCCTGATGGAACAAACCCGGGCATCAAGTCCAACAGTGTAAACATTCTCGCCATTCGATGGGCGCAGCTCCACAAACCAAAGTTGCAAAAGGGGACGAAGAGTCAGAGCATCAAAAAAATATCATTGGCACATCACCTCCGATGCAACAATATGAGTCTGAATGAATTGGCATGTGCAAGTGCGCGCTATGTTGCGCACACTGCCTAAACATCCTAAAAATGCCTCAGCCCGAGTGACGACTGAAGCGCCAAAACACGCAAACTTTGATCCGACAAAGCAATGCTGAGACTTCACAACCTCCCTCTAGCCCATGACAAGCTCCGCATGTCCTCGTAGAGAGCTTCCACAATCCGGCTCCAAGCCTGTGAAAATTCTGAAAGCTGCCAAAAGAGGGTTGCTCACCCAACTGATTCAACTGACAAAGTTATTCTATGTTCTTGCCAGCATAATTAGGTATCAAATTAATTAATAATTGAATTAAAACAAATTCAATATATATATAGATATGGATATAGAATGATATAGATATAGATTTATATTCCAATTATATTCCTTGATATTCTCTTCCTTTTTTGCCCTTTGCATCTGTGCACGGCTTCAACGGCTCCAGGCTCTGAGCTTCGCGCCATGCGCCAGGAAACGCCAAAGACCGCCTGCATGGCCTCGCCGTCGCTCATCCTTGAATTCCTTACACGACCGGACACGGAGACACGGAGACAAAAAAAACTGCAATCCATCAAGGTTAAAGGAATTACTACGTGACATGGGACATAATGTGAAAATATGTGAAATAAATACTGATATTGAATGTACATGAGTTGTTGATTCTCAATCAAAGTTAATATCATTTTCTGTCTGGAAATGTGTTTGGTGGAACAAACCTGATTCACACAAGCTGAAAGCAACCTGAAGGAAATACTGGTAACGACCGGCAAGAGGGGAATTGACAATAAGAAGACGATCATGAATAATCACTTGCAAAGGAATGCTAAGCTGAGTCTCTTTTTCTGTACCCATTTTAACCCAGATACGTGAATTCAGATGCAAATGATCTGCATCAAATATTGCAAGCAGACTTCAGGAAATATCCAACTTCATCCAACTTCATCCAACTTCATCCAACTTCATCCAACTTCATCCAACTTCATCCAACTTCCCAATCTCATGTGATTTAGTGCAGACACGGAACACTCTGCTAGCTTTCTCCGTCTGGCTGAATACACCAGGAATGTGTGCCGTTGGAGAGGAGTCCAAGTCCTCAGGGTGGCAAAGGTTCTCAGGGGGAACAACGGGAAGAACGGGAACAACAAGCCGAAGGTCCGAACACTCAAGGCACTCAAGGCACTCAAGGCACATCAAACCATGAATTTGATCTTCAGGCTTGAATATGCTTGAATATGTTTGAATCTCACGATTGTAGACTCTTGGACTGCCCACATCAACTTTCATCATCTGTCCCTGCGCTTTACAAAATCACAGCCCCCGACGAGATGTCGCAGAGCGGTGGACAAGACCTGGCATGGCAGGGATGGGCACTGCGGCATGGCATGGGCACAGCGTTGAAAGCGGCGCAATCTGAGTCACCAGCATTTCGAAGGCCTCGCCATTCGCCCATGCCTGGCTGTGGAGCTGAGTCAAGGTCTGGAGAGGGTGCGCCAAGTGGGTCCAAGTGGCAATATCCGAAGATTGCTGTGCCTGCCTGAGGCAGTGTGTCTTGCGTCCAAATTCGTCACGTTCTGTGTGCTTGCGCTGAATCTATTGCAGGGCTTCTTAATCTGTATGTATCCAATAGTCGGATGATTTTAATAAATTTTGACATACTGTAGATTAAGTCGAATGGTAGATGGTCAGGAAAGCCGACAGTGGGTTGCAGTCCCCAGTGTATGTCGCACGAGTTTTTCCGAACCTAGATCTTTCTAAATCAAGTTAAATTTCTGATACAGCAGGTCCTTGTTTGGCAGATTCTATTGTCCCCTTTGGCTAAAATGAAGGAGGTGCCTCTATTAGGGGCACCAATCAAGCGCATTATTAACAGCTCAGCATGTTCCAAAGTCTCAGGCAGGGAAAATAAAATGCAGCTTCGTCACATAGAAAATGTAATAGACGTCCTTGGCAAACAAGACATACAAAATTACATTCACTGTCATATCATATAGATCATACACTGTTCAAATGCTTTTCTGTTCCATAGCTGAAAGCCAAGCTATATTCGCCACACTTCACTGGAATCAAACCCCTGTTCCGAACACACCCAAACAAATATAGCGCGATACACGAAAAATGCGAACAGGGATGCCATTTGACGCATGCCATTTGGCATCGTTTCAAAGCTTCAAACCATTCGCCTAGGCTCAAAGAAAGCCGTCAATACCACCAGAGACCAGCAAAAGGCAAGGGCGCCAGTGCATGCAAAGCAGTCACTGCTGATGAGCTTGAAGTTCTTGGTCTGTCCTGGTAACACAGCACTCCACACTGCTTTGTGGTCTGTCTGCATTAAAACAAAAGGATAGCATCCGAAGAATCGAAGATTCTCCGCTAAAGTGGTTGACAGAGTGATCAGTTTTGTGCCCTATTTCTTCGCTGCTGGTTTGCAGTGCGGACACTCCCACTTTGGGTTCTTGTGGCCAAGTCTCGTAAATGGCAAGAATCACCACAAAAAGCTCCTCAGGCTGTTTCGGAAACATGCACGAACGTCAAAAAGAAAGGGTGAGAGCAACTATACAGCTTCACAGAGTCTCATACATCCCTATACCAACAATCCAAAGCTTGGACAAGTCCAGGAGTCTAACGTCCCTGTGAAAACATATTGTTACGCAAGCAATTTCACTACCTGCACTGGACTGTGAGCGCAAGCCGAGCCACCAAATTCAAAGTCTGCAATAAGCGGCCTCGGGCACCAAAATCTACACCCGGTGTACCCGGTGTGTCGAACTCTTAAATGCACATTTGTGCCCGTGGATAGCATGGATTTGGCTTTTCAAGATCTTAAAACGCCGGTTTTTTTTTTCGAGGCTGTTGCCTCACTGTCTTCACGACATCAAAGAGCTGCGATGCTGGACGGCGGTTCTGAAATGTTGAAGACTGTCAAACGAAACAAATCAAATCTACTCAAAACTATAGATTAGCCTTGGATCACTAAAGTGATGTCAAGCGTGTTTGGTGACTGCTGATGATGGCTTTGAGATCAGGAACACAATAAACTTGAGCTCGAAGAAGAAGCACGCGGAAAGCCTCACTTGGAAATGCGCAGGGAAACACGGGGCGTTGTTTTGGTGTTCTGAATCAAGAGCAGCAGCCTGAATCTTCTGCACCACACAACTGACAAATCAACGGGTTGAGCCACGACAAAAGCATGGTGTGCATGGCAATCGGCCCACCACACCGCCTCTTACCCCTTGACCCTCGCGTTGACCCAGCCAAGCAGCATCAGCAGCCAGGCCAAGTCACGGAGAATTTGTGCCTGGTGCCGTTGCACTTGCACTGGTTGTTTGCAAGCACTGGAATCACTGGAAGCGAATGTCCGATATTTCATGAATCCCTACACAGGCATCCGAGAATCACAAATTCTCATGACTGCACCTCAAGGAAAAGACAAGATGGGTGGATGCCAGCGCACAAGAGCAGCGACCATTACGGTTTCCAATGCCTCTTCTTTTGCAAAGCGTCGAGCATCTTGATTGTCCTACATGTTTGGGGCTGTTCTATCTATCCATATTGGCGCCTTCAGCTTTGCAAGAGGCTTTTCTTGGGGGTGACCTTGAACTACGATGAAGTGCTGCGAACAGCGTGCACAATATCTGCTTGGTCATCAAATCTCTCAACATTCTGACGCTTTGCATACATACGATGAGTTGTCCTGATCTACCCTATCAAGTTTGCGGAGCAGCGAAGTCGCGTCTGCTGAATCACAGAAGGATGCACTACGATCAGCTGTGGTGTCGCCGGATCCATTTCAAAAGTATTCCAACGAATCCCCCACCATTTCAGCTCCTGCCCTGGGTCTGGCTCTGGCTCCTGAGAGATTGCAGTTTACAGGGCTAGAACTGAGAAGTAGACCTACAAGCGTATAAAAAATTCAGCTTTGCGGTTTCTATTCCATCCAGCACAAAAACCATCAAAAACCAGAAACGCGCTGTGAATGCAGACATCTGAAATCCAAAATCGAGTCAAAATGCAGATGCTCAAAGGCCCAAAAGGCATCTTAGAGGCCCAGATCTGTCCGGGGCACCTCCTCGAAGTGTGACCTTGTCCTGACAAAATTTTCAGATTGGATTCTTTTGGCCAAATTGGCCACAGCCTCGAAACAACAACGCAACAAAAAGAAAGGGAGTCGGAAGAAAACCTGTGGCGAAAATGCTTTCCCAACCTGGAAGGATAAGAATGAGGGAAGGGAAGAAGGAGACAAGAAGCCAGGCTACAATTAACTATAAATATGTGTAGAATGTAAAATATATGTTGTGTCTGTGTTTTATCATACTCACCAAAGTCAAGCATGCGGTGTTATTTGTCACTGTCTCTTCACTTTTCTTGAAGTTTTCTGCACTCAGGCCGACTCTGCAGTCTGCCATTTTGCATCCCTAGCAGACTTTCCCACTCCGAAGGAAGGGTCCTCATTGCAGACGCTGACTGCAACAGCAGCGCTGCAGATGCATCCAATGGCCTCGACGGCCTCAGTTTATCTTAAAATGGTTCAAACGAGGTGTCGACCGAGTCGACTGCCGACATTGGCATGTCAGTTATGCCAGTGTGTTCATACCAAGGTGCGATGGCTGGGATGAAACGGTCTTGTTCTGACAAGGGCGACAAGGTTCACATTGACGGGTGTAAATTGATGTAAAGACAAAACATGGTGTCTTCATGTTTTTTCCTAATCTGGCTACATTTCTTTGAGGGAGAATTAATGGTTCACTCTGTGGCCGAATATACACTATCGTACGTGCTACTTCATTCAATCATAGCAAGCTGGAATATCTATGGAAAAAATGCGAAAAAAAACCTTGCCAGAACGAAGCAACGCCAATGAACCAATGAACCGACTGCGCCTTTGGACGGCCATCAATGAAGGGAGTGGAGGAGGCCCTGTCGGATGGAAAGCTGGATCAAATTTGATAGCTGATGGACCTAAAGAGAGATTCAGAAGCGAGGCGAAGTAAAACCTGGATCCCTCATCATTCCCAAGTCAGGGAAGAGGATGGAAGAGGTAAGAAAATGAAAAACCGTGGCCGCAAGACAAAGCGAGATGCAACGGGAAGCATGAAGGAGAAGGCATAAAGAGAAGGGCGCAAGTTGGGTGAAGTGAGTTGGATGTGGCGAATTGGGTGAAGTAAGGACTGAAGTCGGCATACAAGATTACACTGAGCAGACTTAGCAGACTGTTGTTGAGCTTTGCCTAAAAAACATGCAATTGGCCATTGCTGCCACCCACCACATCCTTCCCATTAGGAAGAAACTCCAGCCATCGCTTTTGTGATGATTAACTATGATAAACTGCTTCAGCTTAGGCCTCGTGGTGCAGAAGTAGCAAAGAAACCTTGCTAGAAGCACCTTGGTCGTGAGTCGTGACAGTATAACACTATCAGCACCAGCAAATACATAAGGAATGTCTGAAGGTTTGCAGTCGGGCTGCGCCGGCCGAGGCATAAATGGCCTCACATCGACGCTCCGTTGCACCTATTGATGATGTGCTTAAAGCTGTAGCATAGGCTATAGAATGCTATACATAGCTGCATAGCTATATGCTACAGGCCATACTTCGGCCTTCTGCAAGTCCGGACCGTAACCGTTCGTCAGCTCTTCGATGTCCTCAAAACAAGAAAATACATGGGCCAGGGACAAAGCCCAGGAGACTTAAGGACACAAATTGACAATCAAAAGAAGCTAGCATGTATTTCGACAAAATGCAACAACAATCCTCCCTGGGATCCAGAAACAGCATACCAAGAAAGCGGCAAAGATCAGAAAGGAAGTTGCTACACGTGTTTCCTGTGAATACTCTCTCTTTGAATCTGAATTTACTTCACTTGCACAAATATGTAGTCAGGAGATGTTCGTCCATCCTCACATTTCCTCCAGGCCTAAGTTAAGAGCAGGTCGCTCTGCACAACCGCGGGTTATGTCCAAACAGTGTCCGTCCTCTTTCTTGGCATTCATGTCCAAGTCCTTCGCGCAAGGCGGAACATCTTTTATCGTCATTTTTCCGAATCCTAAGAAAGAAAACCAGATTACACTACTTGGCACGCTTGTGAAATCCACCCTTCCAGCACTGCATTCCCCTCCTGAATGTGCAAATAGCAGAAAACTACCGCAGCACCACCTGTTTGCGGTATACAATAATATATGGTACACAAAGGTACAGTACATTGCATGTTGCACATTTTGTTGTGTACAGAAACAGCACAGGCTGTGTGGCATGTCGCGAAAGTTTGGCAATCTTGGCGGCCCACAGGTGGACACAAGCAGAGAGAACCTTGGCAAATGACGAGTGACTGAGATGCTTGGATCATCCAGTGGATACAAATGGGATACAAATGGGATACAAGTGGGATACAAGTGGTCAAAGGAAGTTTAGAAATCTAATTTCATCTAAACTCCATGTTACAAATCTTGAAAAATGTGGCTGGAGGTAGGGAAGTGCAGATAGCAGGGAAGTGAAGAAAGTTGAAAAGTGAATAGAAATATAAAAGTGAGGAGTCGGGAAGTCTGACGCAGATAAGTGAAGAGCAGGGAAGTGAAAAGAGTAGGGAAGTGGAGAGGGTAGGGAAATGGAAGTCAAGTAGAGAAGTTATATAAGAGTAGGGAAGTGAAGCAAATAGAGAAGTGAAGAAAGTAGAGAAGTCTGAAGTAGAGAAAAGTGAAGAGTAAGAAAGTGAGTGAAGTAGAGAAGTGAAGCCACTTGAGAAGTGAAGAGAAGCAAGTAGATAAAAAAGTAGAGAAGTCTGAAGTAGAGATTGGATTGCAGTTTGCATTTGAGCGGCTGCCTCTGACGTAGTTGCATGGCGATTGCAGATTTCAGTCGAATTGCTTCGTGAAGGTGACGCTGGTGGTTAGGAATCGCACGAAACCCTATCTTTCCCGAATGCGTAGCAAGGGTGCCCGTTTCACTCTGGGGGTCTGGGGGTTGAGGGTGTGTTCGCTCGACGTTGCGTTTGTGGTCGCAACCGTCCGCAACCGTCCGCAACCGCTCGCAACCGTTCGTACGAACTCCGTATGGCCGTGCCTATGGGAAGTTCTGCAGAGGTGGTCATTTTTGGAGGTTTCCAATGTGTCGTTGCTTCGTTTCGCGTGGCAGGCGTGGCACTTCGTGACATTCAGACGTGTTCTGTAACGTGTCGAAAGTCGTTTTGTGTGGCAGGCGCAACACTTTTGCACCGTTTGCAGAAGATGTGTTGCAGTTTTCGTGGCAGGCGCAGCACTTTGGACGTGTCCATCGTCATTTTTCGTGGCAGGCGCAGCACTTTAGACGTATTGTGTTGCGTGTTTTTGTAAATCGCATTGGCAGGGCTGCGTCAAGTGGCGACAAGGTGCAAATTTCGTGCCAGGGGTGGCATTTTGTGCGATGTGTTGAAAATTGACGGAAGCCTCGCACGAAACATCGATTTCGAGGTTGCAAATTTTCAGGTTCTAAGGAAAACTCGTAGGAAAACGTCAATTGTGAAGCTACAAAGTGTGAAAAGTGGAGGAAGTCTCGCACGAAATGCTCGTTTTGGTGCTCCCACCTGTCTCGTCTCGAGTCTCTGGTTTTCCTGTGGCCTCGCCGTGTCTAAGGGGGAAGCTGCAAAACTTGTCCTTTTGTCATGTTGCAAAATGTCAAAATTGGAGGAAGTCTCGTACAAAATGCTCGTTTTGGTGCTCCCACGTGTCTTGTCTCGAGTCGCTGGTTTTCCTGTGGCGTCGCCGTGTCTATGGGGGAAGCTGGAAAACATCTCCTATTCGAATGTGTCCAAGCAGGTTGTCATGTCCTTTTGCGTGGCAGGCGTGGCACTTTGTGACATTCCAACCTGTTTGATAACGTGTCGAAAATATCAAATTGGACGAAGTCTCGCACGAAATGCTCGTTTTTTTGCACCCACGTGTCTCGTCTCGAGTCTCTGGTTTTCCTGTGGCGTCGCCGTGTCTACAGGGGAAGCTCCGCACTCCACGCTCTACACTTTACACTCCACACCTTACACTTTGCACTCCACACTCCACACTTTACACTGCACTCTACACTTTCCACTCCTCACTCCTCACTCTACACTTTACACTCCACTCCACACTCTACACTTTACACTCCACACTCCACACTTTACACTACACACTCCTTACTTTACACTCCACACTTCACACTCCACACTTTCCAATCCACACTCCACACTTTACACTCCCCACACTCCACGCTTTACACTCCTCACTCCACACTTTACACTCGTCACTTTACACTTTACACTCCACACTCTACACTTTACACTCTACACTTTACACTCTACACTCCACACTCCACACTCTACACTTTACACTCTACACTCCACACTTTACATTTTACACTCCACACTCCACACTCTACACACCACACTCTACACTTTCCACTCCACATTTCACACTCCACACTACACTTACACTCCACACTCCACACTTTACACTTTACATTCCTCACGCCACACTCTACACTCCACACTCCCCACTTTACATTCCACACTCCACACTCTACACTTTTCACTCCACACTCCGCACTCCACACTCCACACTTTACTGTACACTCCACATTCCACACTTTATACTTTACACTCCTCACTCCACACTCCTCACTCCACACTCCTCACTTTACACTCCACACTCTACACTCCACACTCTACACTTTCCACTCCAGACTCCACACTCTACACTTTACGCTCCACACTCCACACTTTACACTCCTCACTCCACACTCCACACTTTACACTACACTCCACACTCTACACTCCACACTCTACACTTTACACTCCATACTCCACACTCTTTACACTTTTACACTTACACACTTACACTCCCCACTCCACACTTTACACTCCACACTCCTTACTTCACACTCCACACTCCACACTCTACACTTTCCACTCCACACTGCAGACTGGTAACAAGGGAAACATGTACAAGACTGTTCAAATAAACTATTGCAGAAAGGTATTGTGCGTCACTGCATAACCATGTGTATTGACATCTGTACCATTAGCATACGTGTGAGCATTCGGGTTCGTGGGCTTCATCTTGTTTTTTGTACACAGTGCGTCTCGGCGTCGATGTGGGGGAACCTTGCAGCTAGGGCTAGGACGGTTCCGCCTTTTTTGCGATCATTTCCGTCCTCCATTGCAAAGTTGACTTTCCTGTGTGTCATGGGATGACTCACTGCGCTGTGCCATTGTGTTTTGTGAGCCACGTTTGCAGATCGCAGTGGAATGGCTGCATCAAAGTTCTCATTGCTGCGGTGGCTGCCGCAGTTCCACTGTGACTTGTAAAGCAGTGATTGCACAGCGCTGTCGAATTGCTTTGTCCAGGTGATCGTTGGAGGGTTGGGAACCGCACGAAACCCTATGTTTGTTTCGCAAAACCAAGGTGTCAAGAGGAAAAATTGTTGTCGAGAGGAAATATCAAGAGAAAGGGGTCTCAAGAAAAAGAGATGGCAAAAAAAGGAGAAAGGATATTGACAGATATCAAATACGAAAACGGCTCAAGAGACGGTGTCAACCGAGCTTCAGAGCTGTCCAGAGGGCTGCCAAGAGCAAGAGATGTCAAGGGCCCGGATCAAGAGAAAATGGAGACAGAAAAGGATAGAAAAGGATGTCAAGAGAAAGATGTGCCGAGACAATCGAGACAACGAGGTGGCACCAGAAAGAGTTCACGAGAAAGGCATGTCAAGAGAAAGTCAAGAGAAAGAGTTTCCAAGAGAATGAGATGTCAAGAAAGTTGAAACAGACAACTGCCTTGGCAAACAGGGGGTCTGGCTTCGTTCCTATAGGTTTTCCCTGTTCCTTATAAGCGTCCCCTTCTTGGAAACTTCCGCTAGCGTGCTTGCCCGGGCTCTACTTGGATGCAAATGGGATACAAGTGGGATACAAGTGGACCCTGGACTAACCAGGGTTAAGATTCAAAAAATACGAAACATATGAGCTACAAGGGCGTAACAAGGTGGGTGTATGATGCATTCAAGATTTCAATCAATCAGTAGTCGAGGCAGTCTCTGAGTCTGTGAGTGAATGAACTAGTGGCGCTAGTGGTTCATTCATCAACTGACTACACATGACTGTGAGAGACTGGCAAAATGATAAGTTGGGCGAATACGTGTTCCATCGTCGCGTTGTTCTTTTCTGCGCAGATGTCACTTTTTCTTGCGATCCTGCCCAAAATCTATCAAATCTGTCTGCAGAAAGTTCCTTTTCTGCCCCCTTGCTCTCGGCTGATCAATAGGTGATGCTCTTTGATATGAGATGTGCCAAGCAAACTGGACGTACCATCAGTAGCATATTCCAGCGTCATCCGAGTGCATCATATCCGATTTCCCAAGTGTCGATCCGCAGACTCTGAACTGAAGCAACATGTTCTTTCCACGAGTCCAAGCAACATCCTCTTTGCCATCCATTTGCCCAGGCCGGCCTTCCAAGTACAGTCAACATGACGCAGCATGACAGAGTTTTGCATTGCTGGAGGTCTTCTCCGAGCCACACACACACAGACTGAAGAAAAATTGAATCAGAATCATTCCCAAATGATCCAAAATGATTTCAATCAAATGAATAAATTGTCAAAATGATCCGACATGATTCAAAATCTTTCAGACTGGCCAAACACAAGTTCCAAACCACAATGCCTGCCTTGCGATAGGGTGAAAAAAAGCTGCCAAAACGCCTCTGTCTCAGGCGTAGTGGCACATGCTGAATCTGACTTGGAGAGGTGATCAAGAGAATCAAGAGGCATCGCTCAGATTCTTGACACTTTGGATCGAATTTCGCCAGACTGTCCAAAATCCGGCTGCACACTGCAAAAACCGATTGAGCGCTTCGCCACTGCCCCAGGGTGTGAAAAATGACGAGAGTGTCTAGCGCCTGAAGTCTGAAACCAGGCAGAAAGGCTGCAGTATGCATTGAGATACAAAAAGCATCAGCAAAGAGACGTGCTGGTTGACCCAAAGATGTTGGCATTCTGGGCATTCTCATCACAGCACGTAGATCACATAGATCACGTAGATCACTTAGATACTCACTGCAGATCCGATCGATTCGCCCAGCACAAGGTACTGCAAGGTGTTGGCCTCAAAAAGAGGACAGCAAACAGAGCCTATCCAGGAACTATGGGAACTATGGGAACTATGGGAACTATGGGAACTATGGGAACTAGAATAGCATTATGAGTTTTGAGTAGCTATGACTAGCTATGAGTAGTTCGATAGCGCGATGTGGTGAGATGCTTGAGTCTTGCGATCAGTTTAATCCATTTTGCCAACCCAAACGTGCAACGACCATGCTAAATCTGAGGTTCTAGCGCGCTTGAAAGTCGGAAACCAAAGATAGCCATTTCTATTGTCCTGGAGAAGATGGCGTGAAAATGGTGAGAAGGCGTCTTTCTTCAAGCTGCTACAATCCTTCATGTCCAGTCCTGCGACATGGAGGTGTACCAGGCCAACAAGAAGATCCAAACTTTGAAGACGAAAACTGGCTGAAAATTGGACCTCAGACACTGCAACCCTCGCAAGTCATCCGGTTTCACCTTCGGCTGCACTTGCCGCTAAGTATACGACACAAGGTCCAGCACGACCCATACAGATGGAGCCTTGCGAACGCAAAGCTTTGAAAAGCATCAAGCTTTCCAGCGAGCACAGTAATGTTCAAATGGAAAGATGGAATTCTGTGCCTCTCGGTAGGTTTTCGACATTTCATCGATGCCTTGGCAAAGAGCGTTCAGCGTTTCTGCCACCACCCTTGCGATTCAACACGTCCAGAAACGGGAGGAGTTGCTTGCTGGATGAGGCGCCAGTTCAATAGGATTCATTCCTATCTCATCTACATGCTTATCATTGTCAATCAATATACATATTATATATGTATATATACACATATAATATGGCTCGTTCTTGTTGCTGGCTTTAACCCTGTGAATATGCGCGTCAGCTGGGATCATCATGGATCATCACCCCTTGTCTCAGCTTGGAAATTCAAAAAAAATATGGTTGAAACCACCAACTCCAACTGAGGTCTGCACGCCCTTCTAAGCCAAGCTCATTCACGTCCTCGGATAGTGTGGGGAACAAACAATCTGAAGGAATCAAAGAAGTGACGACATTATGTTACTTAGATCATGCTAGATCTGGATTCCCGATAAGAGAATTACGTTCAACTACTCTGCTGCTGCTGCTTCTGTCAAACTGTTAGATACAATACAAGTAAATGCAAGCATGGAACATCAAAGTTGATACCACCACGAAAGGGATCGCCATTCCGCCGGATGGCCTGAAAATCTTGACATAGCCAAGCCAGGCCAGTCTTAAGCTCTTGATTTCAAGAAAGCAGCGAATCCTGCTTCCAGCCTCTACTCCACTCAAGACATTGTCGTACTTGATGATGAACTCTGATCCACGTTCAAGGCGCACCTGCGACAATGTTCTGTTGTCAGCCAGGAAATCTGGTCACATTTTCCAAGTTCGATCTTCGACGAATCAACTGTTGTCTAATCACTGAAAAAAAAAACATGACCCTGGCGTTGGGCCTCATTTACAGCTTCTGCAAATCGGACAGAGTCATATAACGCTGCGATGAACTCTGGAGCATGTAATCCTGGGCTTGGAACAGCCGGAGTGTGAAAAATGATTGCACAGCGATCTAAGATTCACACCGTGCTCAGAAAGGGATTCAAGGATCCGTAGAAGCAAAGCCTGCCCCCAGCATTTTGTGGGTACATGGCCGTGCTCGTTAACTAAAGCTAATGACAGCGTTCCCCCATTCAATGGCGCCAGAGGCCTCAACAACCAAGTTCCATGGAAAAACTCAATGGTGTGATGCAGATTGGTAGGCTGTGATGGTGACAAGCATCAGAACAGTCACCACACACCACTCGCGCAACTGGCGCTAAATTTCAACTTCCCCTTTTCCAACACCCTTCAGCCTTCAGCAACTTGAATTGTCCACAGCACATCAGTGTGCCCGGTTGATTGGTGTCACTGCACATCAAAAGAGTGCTCAAAAATGGATGGCACGGCACGTTAACATCATGAGAAAATCAAGTCACACATTTCAGCAACTTGAATTGTCCACAGCACATCAGTGTGCCCGGTTGATTGGTGTCACTGCACATCAAAAGAGTGCTCAAAAATGGATGGCGCGGCACGTTAACATCATGAGGAAATCAAGTCACACATTTCAGCAGCTTGAATTGGCCACAGCACATCAGTGTGCCCGGTTGATTGGTGTCACTGCACATCAAAAGAGTGCTCAAAAATGGACGGCGCGGCACGTTAACATCATGAGGAAATCAAGCACACATTTCAGCAGCTTGAATTGTCCACAGCACATCAGTGTGCCCGGTTCATTGGTGTCACTGCACATCAAAAGAGTGCTCAAAAATGGATGGCGCGGCACGTTAACATCATGAGAAAATCAAGTCACGCATTTCAGCAACTTGAATTGTCCACAGCACATCAGTGTGCCCGGTTGATTGGTGTCACTGCACATCAAAAGAGTGCTCAAAAATGGATGGCGCGGCACGTTAACATCATGAGAAAATCAAGTCACACATTTCAGCAACTTGAATTGTCCACAGCACATCAGTGTGCCCGGTTGATTGGAGTCACTGCACATCAAAAGAGTGCTCAAAAATGGATGGCGCGGCACGTTAACATCATGAGGAAATCAAGTCACACATTTCAGCAGCTTGAATTGTCCACAGCACATCAGTGTGCCCGGTTGATTGGTGTCACTGCACATCAAAAGAGTGCTCAAAACTGGACGGCGCAGCACGTTAACATCATGAGTAAATCAAGTCACACATTTCAGCAACTTGAATTGTCCACAGCACATCAGTGTGCCCGGTTGATTGGTGTCACTGCACGTCAATAGAGTGCTCAAGAATGGATGGCACGGCACGTTAACACCATGAGGAAATCAAGTCACACATTTCAGCAGCTTGAATTGTCCACAGCACATCAGTGTGCCCGGTTCATTGGTGTCACTGCACATCAAAAGAGTGCTCAAAAATGGATGGCGCGGCACGTTAACATCATGAGAAAATCAAGTTCGATAAGTTAGTCAAAAGATCCCTCTGCATCCAGTCCCTTTCTCAATCACCATTTTCTTCTAATTCATCCTCCACTGTTGGTCAGTTTGTGCCATTGATTGGTGTCACTGAAAGCAAATCGAATTTGAAGAAAATTGTTTCAAGGACATTGTCGATTGGCGAGCATCAATCATTTCCCATACATCAAATGTCTTCAATGACCGCAAACTTTGCAATCACCGCGCTCTTCCGAGACTTCCCAAGACAAATAATGCAGAAGATTGTTCTGGCCAATATTGACACGGCAGGAACCACAAACAGATCCCCCTGCAAATCGGTGCACAGATCTCTTGTAGCGCATGGTATAGGGGCCCGTTGTACTCAGAAAGCTGTCCAATCAACGCACTCTTCCAAGACTCCCAACACAAATGCAGAAGCTTGTTCTGGCAAATATCGACACAGCAGGAACCACAAACAGATCCCCCTGCAACACGGTGCACAGATCTCTTGTAGCGCATGGTATAGGGGCCATTGTACTCATTTCTGGAGTTTGGGCCCGGGGGTCCGACGCGCAAGATATATCAAGATGCATTGTGCTCAAACAAATTGCGAAAGCGTAAACATGCAGGGTAACCACTTTCAAAGAAGTCACATGGCATCTGCACATATCTGCCGCAAAGCTTTCCAATCACCGCACCCTTTCAAGACTTCCCAAGACAAATGCAGAAGCTTGTTCTGGCAAATATTGACACAGCAGGAACCACAAACAGATCCCCCTGCAACACGGTGCACAGATCTCTTGTAGCGCATGGTATAGGGGCCCATTGTACTCATTTCTGGAGTTTGGGCCCGGGGGTCCGACGCGCAAGATATATCAAGATGTATTGTGCTCAAACAAATTTAAAAGCGTAAACATGCAGGGTAACCACTTTCAAAGAAGTCACATGGCATCTGCACATATCTGCCGCAAAGCTTTCCAATCACCGCACCCATTCAAGACTTCCCAAGACAGATGCAGAAGCCTGTTCTGGCAAATATTGACACAGCAGGAACCACAAACAGATCCCCCTGCAACACGGTGCACAGATCTCTTGTAGCGCATGGTATAGGGGCCCATTGTACTCATTTCTGGAGTTTGGGCCCGGGGGTCCGACGCGCAAGATATATCAAGATGTATTGTGCTCAAACAAATTGAAAAGCGTAAACATGCAGGAACCCACTTTCAAAGAAGTCACATGGCATCTGCACATATCTGCCGCAAAGCTTTCCAATCACTGCACCCTTGCAAGACTTCCCAAGACAAATGCAGAAGCTGGTTCTGGCAAATATCGACACAGCAGGAACCACAAACAGATCCCCCTGCAACACGGTGCACAGATCTCTTGTAGCGCATGGTATAGGGGCCCATTGTACTCATTTCTGGAGTTTGGGCCCGGGGGTCCGACGCGCAAGATATATCAAAATGCATTGTGCTCAAACAAATTGCGAAAGCGTAAACATGCAGGGTAACCACTTTCAAAGAAGTCACATGGCATCTGCACATATCTGCCGCAAAGCTTTCCAATCACCGCACCCTTTCAAGACTTCCCAAGACAAATGCAGAAGCTTGTTCTGGCAAATATTGACACAGCAGGAACCACAAACAGATCCCCCTGCAACACGGTGCACAGATCTCTTGTAGCGCATGGTATAGGGGCCCATTGTACTCATTTCTGGAGTTTGGGCCCGGGGGTCCGACGCGCAAGATATATCAAGATAGATGCATTGTGCTCAAACAAATTGCGAAAGCGTAAACATGCAGGGTAACCACTTTCAAAGAAGTCACATGGCATCTGCACATATCTGCCGCAAAGCTTTCCAATCACCGCACCCTTCCAAGACTTCCCAAGACAAATGCAGA
>CAMXCT020000912.1:17500-85000 GCA_947184155.2 Cladocopium goreaui | reverse complement strand
CCGCTTGTCAAGGCTTGAGTCCTTTGGACGCCTGAATGGTCTAAAACTTTGCAGCATATTGCTAAGGCAAGAGGGCAAGAGGTTAAGCTATCTTTCCGCAGAAGCGTCTACACAAAGTTGATGCTCGGTTGAGCCCAGAGCCTTGGCCATGCGATTCAAGTGTCTCAAAATGTAACTAAGACATACTAAGACTAAAAGTAAAACATACTTAAAAATTAAAAAAATGAACACAGAACTATTGATAAAAACATAAAGTGAATTGTGTTTTACCAATTATCAAAGGATTTATCAAGGTCCCAGACCTCTGCCAAAAGCTGCAGTCAGCTGCGTGAAGTCCAGCTTGCGAAGCTATCCCGAGGCCATCGGTTTCCGCATCTGACAAGATCTCAGTACTTCCAACAAGCAGAGATCAGTACATCTTAGTAGATCTTTGAATCTTCAAGATCTTTAGGCAGGACAGCCGATCTCAGTATTGTATAGATACACTGTCATTTGATTGAAGGTGTTCAACCTTGATACATGAATATACATGGAAGAAACCTGTGAGATTGCTTCCGCATGAGGCCCTTAAGGCATATCATCATAGACCCGTCAATCTGTTCAACCTCTTTGCCAAGATGCAAGGGTGGGAGCCACTTCTGCACGTCCAACATACTCTGGCCAAGCAAATGGCTGTCCGGAAGCTGCAAACGAAGCCCAACGAGCACCTGAGATGCACGACACAATTCGTCTGAAGGCAAGAATAGGCACAGAACGTACTTCTGGATGCAAGGGAGGAATCACAAGACTTGCAAGACTCTGTAATTGCGGGAATCTGCAACATGTTTTCCACTTTTTTTCCTGCTCGCCAGCGAATAATTGACCGAAATGCAGTCAAGTGGCGTATCTTCTCGCTCAGCATCCGTT
Organism: Cladocopium goreaui; assembly: GCA_947184155.2. Lineage (NCBI taxonomy): Eukaryota > Dinophyceae > Suessiales > Symbiodiniaceae > Cladocopium > Cladocopium goreaui. Next base: position 84,094 of record CAMXCT020000912.1, on the reverse strand, counting down.
CCCCAGGTGTGAAGGTACACACTGTCCTGCAAAGACAAGTGATCAGGCTCATCCGATCCCGTTTTGGAACATCAAACATCAAACTGACATCCGCACTGCAGGAAAGTTGTGTCCTGTTGTTTGGAGGTCCAAGTCCATCTGGACCAACCTGAGCAAGGAAGAGGAATGAAAGAAGGAACCTGAAGATGAACCACATGTTGAGCATTCTTGAACCACTTAAGTACCTACTTTCATTGGTTTTCGACCCCCAAAAATGAATGAAAAATGAATTAAAAATGAATTAGAACGAGCCCTTCTAAATCCGTTCAGTGTGCTCAGTGTGCTCTCTGCTGCCCTGGCCTCGTTTCCAAAGACAAACTTTACCTGCATGACTTCTCCGAAACTCGAGCCACTTGAAAGCTCTCGAAATCACACGAAATCACAAAAAAATCGAGGACGTGTCGGACATGTTCACCTTTTCACTCCATGCCAAGTCGCATCATCACCGTGAGTAGCAAAAAGCTTCCTGGAAAAGTTTCACTGCTTCTGGTTTGATGCTCTTACCAACGGCCCAAGTCCCTTTACTTCTTCGCTGTTCTGTCTTTTTCTTCGACGCAAAACTGGCAGAAAAAAAAGCGCTTGCAGAGTCTTCCATTCCCTTTGGACGTGTCCGTGTGAGTCGGTTTCCAACAGCTCAATGTCCGCTCCAATGCTCCAAGTGGCGTGTAGGCCCCACGACGTGGTGGTGCAACATCCAGCTCAGGTCCATTGGAGCAGCCCCAACCATCAGATCTTTTAGAAGGGATGAAATGAGCAAACTGAAAGGCCCAGCTGGGAATATCTGCCGCCTGCCAGTGATTGGACCTCTCTCTCTCTGGGCAAGTCAAACGCATCACTCCCTGAAACACCAAAACATCTGATGTCATTATGATGCAGTTCTTCGCTGGGTGCAATCCAGTGCACTCTGCACTCCCCACCTGCGCATATTGCAAAAGCCTTGGTTGGGAGGACTGTTAATTCTAGATTTATTTTTACTATGTTTTACTCGTACAAAAACAAGTTCCGCTTCGTGATCTTCACATTTCCAAGGCAGGCAAGCAGCTGATAGCTTGGACAAATGACATTTGAATCTGCATCTACCTGTAGGAAGGCCTTTTGCGGGCTACCTTCAAAACGAGAAAGTGGATACTGCAGAAGAACCTCAGCTGCGATTGGTCGATGTGTCGATGATCTGCCGAGATGGGCGGAGATGGGCCGAGGGGCAGCATCCGCATTGGAACCCCAAACTTTTCGAATTGCCTCCTCGTAATCTTTCGCCGTTGTCCTGGCCAAGGATGGCCAAGGTAAAGGGGTTCGTTCATGAGGTGCTCCTGGGACGATTTGAAATGAAAGCATGGACTGCTAGACCATGCTAAACCATGCTAGACCATTGGACCATGAGATGTTTTTGAAGCCCAGAGTCTGGTTCTTGTCGCCGACAACATATCCCATCGTTGGTGCGACGCTATAGAATGCCGCCGTACCATCTTTTGAAGCATAGCCTGAACAGATTAATCATGTCTTTCAACTTCGACGAATGAAAGGCTGATTTTTTGTGTTCTTTATTCTGACTCTTTGGCTGAGCACCCCCAGGGCAAAGAAGATCCCAACATAGTTTCGAAATGAACACGATATACGTAAACTGACAAGAAAAGTCAAATGCCGTCAACATGCAGAAACGAGAACCCACAATCGAGGTCTGGATGTTCGTATTTGTGTACACCAGGAAGTACGATGTGTATATATATATATACACACCATATATATATATAATTTTGATTATGTGTGTGTGTGTCACATTTGAAACATTGATAAAACTCCTTGATCAGCATGTTTAGCAAAGGCCCGGCCCTGCCTACCATGATGCTCTTAGGATTGACCTTCCCTGCCGCCCAAAGCTGATCTGCACTGGCTGGAAGGAAACCAGGATCCTGGAAAAATAGTGAAAGAAAATGAAAAAGATATTTAAACATCGGCGCAAAGGTCAGGTTGCATCAGCTTGCTACATGCCACCGCAAAATATAGGCGCATCACTGCAAAAGGCAGTTTCCACCCCCTGCCAATCTGCCAGCTCTCTGCAAGAACAGTTTGTGAGTTTCATCTGCAAGAAAACAACATCTGACCTGCTCCTCACACCCTCCCTGATGCCTACATCAAATGCTGATTATTGCTGGTTGCTGTGTCTTGCAAACGGTCCTCAAAGTAGCCTGAAAAGTATGGAGCCACAGCTGGATCATTCCTGACACAGAGCAGCAAATCTAACTATGACCTCCCACGGCCCACCGCGAGGATGTCTTTTTATTCATATACGTATATGCATGCACGTGTATCTATAAATATATTTATACATACAGTTACATATATATCAATATGTATCTGTACATGATCTGAGTCTGAACCTATTGATTTGGGCTAGCAATCTGATAGCTTGATTCAGCCACGACACATTGTATAAGCAGGCCACTGCACCTACGCACGTCACACGAATATCTCATTGATCATGTTTCAATAGAGTTTGAGACAAATTCTTTGTAGAAATGCTTCATTCACAATGATACTGCTCTTTTCATACCTTTCACAGCTCAAGCCTAAAAATCAATCAACCATCTCAGCGATTTCCAGCCTTTTCAGCAGGTACTTTTCGCAACTCTTCCAGGCTGGTCACGTTGACAGCAGCCATGACTTCCTTTGCGATCTGAAGCCCGTAGCTGATATTGCGCGGGCCCCAGCCTGGAGGTCAAGCTCAGTCAAGCTGCTGTTTAGCTGGAAAAAACCAATACGTTCACAACATACCTTAGGACTTAGGACCTTAGGACTCTGAAGATCCTTGAAGATCTTTTACTCAGACTTGTCTGGACATTCCAAAGAAGCCAAGGCACCTCTATTGGGAGGTCCACCGAAGCAAGGGCCTCTCAGAAATTTCTCACCCCCTTTAGACCAAAGCGAAGCAGGACCGCTGTCGCAGTTCATTTGGCATACATGATGCACAGGACGAAATTACTTGTTCATTCTACGCCATGCACAAATTAGGGTCGTCCCCTATCGGTTATGAAGGTTTTGCACACCCCTCAGCAAGGCCAAGGCGAAGCAAGACTGAATTAGTATTACAATAATTTTGTCGGTGACTCATCTGGATTTACATTCATATCATATTATATATATATAATAAAAATAATAATAGCAATAATAATAACAATAATAATATATCTATAAATACTGTACGCACACTTGACACATTTGTATGACAATGGTCATGCACAGGACATCTGCCTTTGCCGCAAATGCCCTTGCCTGACTGCAGGATTGCCCCACGAAAAAGGCCTTTTGCTTCAGGCGCCACGGTCAAGGTGCAAGTGGCATATGCTCCAGAGCTTTGGCCAAAGACCGTCACCTTGCTGGGATCGCCTCAGTGTACAAGATGAACTGGAGAAACATTATGGAACAGTGATGGAACGGTGATGGAACTACATGGTCAACATTGGTCAACTATATACATGAAACTGATGAAACTGGATGTAGGAAATAGAAATGAGTAGAAGTCAGAAGTATCATCCAAAACTTGCTAAGTAAGCATGTCGGAGACTAAGATCCTGGCCCTTGAAGTGAGGGATGAACCTGCCATCAATGAAAAATATATGTTATGTTGTCCAAGATCAAGAAATTTTGATTGAATGTAGCTTCTTGTTGAATGCATTTTTGCGCTCCTCTGAATCCATTTGAGTGCGGTGGCAATGTCACGAATACCATTCCTTAGGCCATATCAATTCGATTCAATTCGGACGCAATCTGTCGAAATAAGAGGGAAAATGCCCAAATGAATCCAAATGATCTGTTCGGACTGGCATCTGCAGCCGAGGGGATGAACCTGCCATCAATGAAAAATATATGTTATGTTGTCCAAGATCAAGAAATTTTGATTGAATGTAGCTTCTTGTTGAATGCATTTTTGCGCTCCTCTGAATCCATTTGAGTGCGGTGGCAATGTCACGAATACCATTCCTTAGGCCATATCAATTCGATTCAATTCGGACGCAATCTGTCAGGACTCGGTAACATCTTCGAAATAAGAGGGAAAATGCCCAAATGAATCCAAATGATCTGTTCGGACTGGCATCTGCAGCCGAGGCTCATTCCACCATTCCCGGGACCGTCAAAGTCTTCAGACACCAGAAAGCCAAGCGCCCCCAGGCGGTATGAGACTGTGACAACCTCAGAGTGGTCAGCATCCAGGGCTCTTTGAGCATGTCAAATTCGAAACAACAACAACCACAAAGACAAACATAAACCCAAACAACAACAAACAACAATAACAAACAACACCAAACAACAATAAATAACAAGAAACAACAAGAAACAACAACCAACAACAACAAACCATGACCCTTTGCCGGGGGACTCTGTTGGGTCCCCCTCCCACCGGTCACGTACCTCGATTCCCTGACTCCGGGGTTTTTGTTTCACCGGTGGGGGGTCCTTCCCGGAGTCTCCTCGAAGTACGTGGGGCTCCTCGGGTTGCCCTTCCCGCCTGCCCTTTTTTTGGGTTCATGGTTGGTGGCTTCTTCGTCCTTCACTGCCATGGTGTTTCAGGCTGGCGGGTCTGGCGTTTTGGCGTGTCAGAAGCTGTAAGTTGAAGAGGTAGTTGAAGTGCTAGGTCTCTAGGATTTCAGAAGGGACGTTAGGGAGTTTTTTGGTGCGATTTGGTGGCTTCTTCGTCCTTCACTGCCTGGTATTTCAGGCTGGTGGGTCCGGCGTTTTGGCGGCTCAGAAGTTGTAAGTTGAAGAGCTAGTTGAAGAGCTAGGTCGCTAGGATTTCAGAATGGACGTTAGGGAGTTTTTTGGTGCGATTTGGTGGCTTCTTCGTCCTTCACTGCCATGGTGTTTCAGGCTGGCGGGTCCGACAATTTTGGCGGCTCAGAAGCTGTAAGTTGAAGAGCTAGTTGAAGAGCTAGTTCTCTAGGATTTCGGAAGGGACGTCAAGCCTCGGGACAGCATTTGACTTCGTTGTGGAGCTGTTTTGAGGGCATGGGAGCTGGCAGCAGCAGTCACCGTTGGATGGATTGGATTGGATGCGATTTCTAGCAGGATAAGGAATGGGAGTGGTTTACTTTTAGCCGTCGCAGCTAGCCACCAGCAGCAGCAGCAGCAGCAGCAATCAAAAGTGGATTGGAATTTGCACCAATGGGTGTCAAGAACGTGGGCAAGAGCACGCAAAAGGTGCACATAGCCACTAGCTAGCAGCCAGCGCCAGTAGCAGCCAGCAGCCAGTAGCCAGCAGCCTACCAAAAATCTAGATTTTTCTAGGATTTCAGACGACACGTTAGGCACTTTTTTGGCGTGGCTCTGGCACTCGCTCGTCCTTCAGAGCCCTGGTGTTTTCCCCCCGGGAGGTGATTTTTTCGAACCTGTTTTACTGCTAGCAGCCGCCAGCAACAGAATCTATCGAAAAATTGTGTTTTTCTAGGGTGTCAGACGAGACGTTAGGCACTTCTATATATCTTGTATATATTTCTATAGGGTTTCAAACGTGACGTTTGGCAGTTTTCTCATTTATATGGCACCAATGGGTGTCAAGAACGTGGGCAAGAGCACGCAAAAGGTGCACATAGCCAGTAGCTAGCAGCCAGCGCCAGTAGCAGCCAACAGCCAGTAGCCAGCAGCCTACCAAAAATCTAGCTTTTTCTAGGATTTCAGACAAGTTTAGGAGCAGGAGCCGCAGCAGCAGGAGGAAAAAGTAGCCAAAATCATCATGTTCTATGGGTTTCAGAAGTTACGTTAGGGCATTTTCGGGGTGCAATTTTGAGGCTTATGGGCAAGAGCACGCAAAAGGGCAGCAGCAGCAGCAGCAGCAGCAGCAGCAGCAGCAGTTGTTTCTTGCTTTGGAAGCTGTTTGATTGCAGCAGCACGACAGCAGCACCACAGCAGCAGCAGCCACCAGCAGCAGCACAGCAGGAGGCAGCAGGCCGCCGCAGGCAGCAGCAGGCAGCAGCAGGAGGCAGCAAGCATCAGTAGGCAGCAGCAGACACAAGCAGACGCAGCAGCAGTAAGCGCAACGGCAGCAGTGCAGCAGCTAGCAGCACGAAAAATTGTGTTCTTCTAGGATGGCACCAATGGGTGTCAAGAACGTGGGCAAGAGCACGCAAAAGGTGCACATAGCCAGTAGCTAGCAGCCAGCGCCAGTAGCAGCCAGCAGCCAGTAGCCAGCAGCCTACCAAAAATCTAAATTTTTCTAGGATATCAGACGACACGTTAGGCACTTTTTTGGCGTGGTTCTGGCACTCGCTCGTCCTTCAGAGCCCTGGTGTTTTCCCCCCCGGCAGGTGATTTTTTCGAACCTGTTTTACTGCTAGCAGCCGCCAGCAACAGAATCTATCGAAAAATTGTGTTTTTCCAAGCAGACGCAGCAGCAGTAAGCGCAACGGCAGCAGTGCAGCAGCTAGCAGCACGAAAAATTGTGTTTTTCTAGGATGGCACCAATGGGTGTCAAGAACGTGGGCAAGAGCACGCAAAAGGTGCACATAGCCAGTAGCTAGCAGCCAGCGCCAGTAGCAGCCAGCAGCCAGTAGCCAGCAGCCTACCAAAAATCTAGATTTTTCTAGGATTTCAGACGACACGTTAGGCACTTTTTTGGCGTGGTTCTGGCACTCGCTCGTCCTTCAGAGCCCTGGTGTTTTCCCCCCCGGCAGGTGATTTTTTCGAACCTGTTTTCTCTAGGATTTCGGAAGGGACGTCAAGCCTCGGGACAGCATTTGACTTCGTTGTGGAGCTGTTTTGAGGGCATGGGAGCTGGCAGCAGCAGTCACCGTTGGATGGATTGGATTGGATGCGATTTCTAGCAGGATAAGGAATGGGAGTGGTTTACTTTTAGCCGTCGCAGCTAGCCACAAGCAGCAGCAGCAGCAGCAGCAGCAATCAAAAGTGGATTGGAATTTGCACCAATGGGTGTCAAGAACGTGGGCAAGAGCACGCAAAAGGTGCACATAGCCAGTAGCTAGCAGCCAGCGCCAGTAGCAGCCAGCAGCCAGTAGCCAGCAGCCTACCAAAAATCTAGATTTTTCTAGGATTTCAGACGACACGTTAGGCACTTTTTTGGCGTGGTTCTGGCACTCGCTCGTCCTTCAGAGCCCTGGTGTTTTCCCCCCCGGCAGGTGATTTTTTCGAACCTGTTTTACTGCTAGCAGCCGCCAGCAACAGAATCTATCGAAAAATTGTGTTTTTCTAGGGTGTCAGACGACACGTTAGGCACTTCTATATATCTTGTATATATTTCTATAAGGTTTCAAACGTGACGTTTGGCAGTTTTCTCGTTTATATAGCACCAATGGGTGTCAAGAACATGGGCAAGAGCACGCAAAAGGTGCACATAGCCAGTAGCTAGCAGCCAGCGCCAGTAGCAGCCAACAGCCAGTAGCCAGCAGCCTACCAAAAATCTAGCTTTTTCTAGGATTTCAGACAAGTTTAGGAGCAGGAGCCGCAGCAGCAGCAGGAGGAAAAAGTAGCCAAAATCATCATGTTCTATGGGTTTCAGAAGTTACGTTAGGCATTTTCGGGGTGCAATTTTGGGGCTTATGGGCAAGAGCACGCAAAAGGCAGCAGCAGCAGCAGCAGCAGAAGCAGCAGCAGCAGCAGCAGTTGTTTCTTGCTTTGGAAGCTGTTTGATTGCAGCAGCACGACAGCAGCACCACAGCAGCAGCAGCCACCAGCAGCAGCACCAGCAGGAGGCAGCAGGCCACCGCAGGCAGCAGCAGGCAGCAGCAGGCAGCAGCAAGCATCAGTAGGCAGCAGCAGACACAAGCAGACGCAGCAGCAGTAAGCGCAACGGCAGCAGTGCAGCAGCTAGCAGCACGAAAAATTGTGTTTTTCTAGGATGGCACCAATGGGTGTCAAGAACGTGGGCAAGAGCGCGCAAAAGGTGCACATAGCCAGTAGCTAGCAGCCAGCGCCAGTAGCAGCCAGCGCCAGTAGCAGCCAGCAGCCAGTAGCCAGCAGCCTACCAAAAAATCTAGATTTTTCTAGGATTTCAGACGACACGTTAGGCACTTTTTTGGCGTGGTTCTGGCACTCGCTCGTCCTTCAGAGCCCTGGTGTTTCCCCCCCCGGGAGGTGATTTTTTCGAACCTGTTTTACTGCTAGCAGCCGCCAGCAACAGACTCTATCGAAAAATTGTGTTTTTCAGACGACACGTTAGGCACTTTTTTGGCGTGGTTCTGGCACTCGCTCGTCCTTCAGAGCCCTGGTGTTTTCCCCCCCGGCAGGTGATTTTTTCGAACCTGTTTTACTGCTAGCAGCCGCCAGCAACAGAATCTATCGAAAAATTGTGTTTTTCCAAGCAGACGCAGCAGCAGTAAGCGCAACGGCAGCAGTGCAGCAGCTCACGAAAAATTGTGTTTTTCTAGGATGGCACCAATGGGTGTCAAGAACGTGGGCAAGAGCACGCAAAAGGTGCACATAGCCAGTAGCTAGCAGCCAGCGCCAGTAGCAGCCAGCAGCCAGTAGCCAGCAGCCTACCAAAAATCTAGATTTTTCTAGGATTTCAGACGACACGTTAGGCACTTTTTTGGCGTGGTTCTGGCACTCGCTCGTCCTTCAGAGCCCTGGTGTTTTCCCCCCCGGCAGGTGATTTTTTCGAACCTGTTTTACTGCTAGCAGCCGCCAGCAACAGAATCTATCGAAAAGTTGTGTTTTTCTAGGGTGTCAGACGACACGTTAGGCACTTCTATATATCTTGTATATATTTCTATAAGGTTTCAAACGTGACGTTTGGCAGTTTTCTCGTTTATATAGCACGAATGGGTGTCAAGAACATGGGCAAGAGCACGCAAAAGGTGCACATAGCCAGTAGCTAGCAGCCAGCGCCAGTAGCAGCCAACAGCCAGTAGCCAGCAGCCTACCAAAAATCTAGCTTTTTCTAGGATTTCAGACGACACGTTAGGCACTTTTTTGGCGTGGTTCTGGCACTCGCTCGTCCTTCAGAGCCCTGGTGTTTTCCCCCCCGGCAGGTGATTTTTTCGAACCTGTTTTACTGCTAGCAGCCTCCGGCAACAGAATCTGTCGAAAAATTGTGTTTTTCTAGGATGTCAGACGACACGTTAGGCACTTCTATATATCTTGTATATATTTCTATAGGGTTTCAGACGTCACGTTTGGCAATTTTCTCATTTATATGGCACCAATGGGTGTCAAGAACATGGGCAAGAGCATGCAAAAGGGCAGCAGCAGCAGCAGAAGCAGCAGCAGCTTGTTTCTTGCTTTGGAAGCTGTTTGATTGCAGCAGCACGACAGCAGCACCACAGCAGCAGCAGCCACCAGCAGCAGCATCAGCAGCAGGCAGCAGGCCGCCGCAGGCAGCAGCAGGCAGCAGCAAGCATCAGTAGGCAGCAGCAGACACAAGCAGACGCAGCAGCAGTACGCGCAACGGCAGCAGTGCAGCAGCTAGCAGCACGAAAAATTGTGTTTTTCAAGGATGGCACTAGTCACTAATGGCTAGCAGCCAGCGCCAGTAGCAGCCAGCAGCCAGTAGCCAGCAGCCTACCAAAAATCTCTAGATTTTTCTAGGATTTCAGACGACACGTTAGGCACTTTTTTGGCGTGGTTCTAGCACTCGCTCGTCCTTCAGAGCCCTGGTGTTTTCCCCCCGGCAGGTGATTTTTTCGAACCTGTTTTACTGCTAGCAGCCGCCAGCAACAGAATCTATCGAAAAATTGCGTTTTTCCAAGCAGACGCGTTTTTCCAAGCAGACGCAGCAGCAGTAAGCGCAACGGCAGCAGTGCAGCAGCTAGCAGCACGAAAAATTGTGTTTTTCTAGGATGGCACCAATGGGTGTCAAGAACGTGGGCAAGAGCACGCAAAAGGTGCACATAGCCAGTAGCTAGCAGCCAGCGCCAGTAGCAGCCAGCAGCCAGGAGCCAGCAGCCTACCAAAAATCTAGATTTTTCTAGGATTTCAGACGACACGTTAGGCACTTTTTTGGCGTGGTTCTGGCACTCGCTCGTCCTTCAGAGCCCTGGCGTTTTCCCCCCCGGCAGGTGATTTTTTCGAACCTGTTTTACTGCTAGCAGCCGCCAGCAACAGAATCTATCGAAAAATTGTGTTTTTCTAGGGTGTCAGACGACACGTTAGGCACTTCTATATATCTTGTATATATTTCTATAGGGTTTCAAACGTGACGTTTGGCAGTTTTCTCGTTTATATAGCACCAATGGGTGTCAAGAACATGGGCAAGAGCACGCAAAAGGTGCACATAGCCAGTATAGCTAGCAGCCAGCGCCAGTAGCAGCCAACAGCCAGTAGCCAGCAGCCTACCAAAAATCTAGCTTTTTCTAGGATTTCAGATGACACGTTAGGCACTTTTTTGGCGTGATTCTGGCACTCGCTCGTCCTTCAGAGCCCTGGTGTTTTCCCCGGGAGGTGATTTTTTCGAAACTGTTTTACTGCTAGCAGCCTCCAGCAACAGAATCTGTCGAAAAATTGTGTTTTTCTAGGATGTCAGACGACACGTTAGGCACTTCTATATATCTTGTATATATTTCTATAAGGTTTCAGACGTCACGTTTGGTAATTTTCTCATTTATATGGCACCAATGGGTGTCAAGAACATGGGCAAGAGCACGCAAAAGGGCAGCAGCAGCAGCAGCAGCAGCAGCAGCAGTTGTTTCTTGCTTTGGAAGCTGTTTGATTGCAGCAGCACGACAGCAGCACCACAGCAGCAGCAGCCACCAGCAGCAGCACCAGCAGCAGGCAGCAGGCCGCCGCAGGCAGCAGCAGGCAGCAGCAAGCATCAGTAGGCAGCAGCAGACACAAGCAGACGCAGCAGCAGTACGCGCAACGGCAGCAGTGCAGCAGCTAGCAGCACGAAAAATTGTGGTTTTCTAGGATGGCACCAATGGTGTCAAGAACGTGGGAAAGGGAGCACGCAAAAGGTGACATAGCCAGTAGCTAGCAGCCAGACGCCAGTAGTAGCAGCCAGCAGCCAGTAGCAGCAGCCTACCAAAAATCTAGATTTTTTCAGGATTTCAGACGACACGTTAGGCACTTTTTTGGCGTGGTTTGGCACTCGCTCGTCCTTCAGAGCCCTGGTGTTTTCCCCCCCGGGAGGTGATTTTTTCGAACCTGTTTTACTGCTAGCAGCCGCCAGCAACAGAATCTATCGAAAAATTGTGTTTTTCTAGGGTGTCAGACGACACGTTAGGCACTTCTATATATATTGTGTATATTTCTATAGGGTTTCAAACGTGACGTTTGGCAGTTTTCTCGTTTATATAGCACCAATGGGTGTCAAGAACGTGGGCAAGAGCACGCAAAAGGTGCACATAGCCAGTAGCTAGCACCCAGCGCCAGTAGCAGCCAACAGCCAGTAGCCAGCAGCCTACCCAAAATCTAGCTTTTTCTAGGATTTCAGACGACACGTTAGGCACTTTTTTGGCGTGGTTCTGGCACTCGCTCGTCCTTCAGAGCCCTGGTGTTTTCCCCTCCGGCAGGTGATTTTTTCGAACCTGTTTTACTGCTAGCAGCCTCCGGCAACAGAATCTGTCGAAAAATTGTGTTTTTCTAGGGTGTCAGACGACACGTTAGGCACTTCTATATATCTTGTATATATTTCTATAGGGTTTCAGACGTCACGTTTGGCAATTTTCTCATTTATATGGCACCAATGGGTGTCAAGAACATGGGCAAGAGCATGCAAAAGGGCAGCAGCAGCAGCAGCAGCAGCAGAAGCAGCAGCAGCAGCAGCTGCAGCAGCAGCAGCAGTTGTTTCTTGCTTTGGAAGCTGTTTGATTGCAGCAGCACGACAGCAGCACGACAGCAGCAGCAGCCACCAGCAGCAGCACCAGCAGCAGGCAGCAGGCCGCCGCAGGCAGCAGCAGGCAGCAGCAAGCATCAGTAGGCAGCAGCAGACACAAGCAGACGCAGCAGCAGTACGCGCAACGGCAGCAGTGCAGCAGCTAGCAGCACGAAAAATTGTGGTTTTCAAGGATGGCACCAATGGCTAGCAGCCAGCGCCAGTAGCAGCCAGCAGCCAGTAGCCAGCAGCCTACCCAAAATCTCTAGATTTTTCTAGGATTTCAGACGACACGTTAGGCACTTTTTTGGCGTGGTTCTAGCACTCGCTCGTCCTTCAGAGCCCTGGTGTTTTCCCCCCCGGCAGGATCTATCGAAAAATTGCGTTTTTCCAAGCAGACGCAGCAGCAGTAAGCGCAACGGCAGCAGTGCAGCAGCTAGCAGCACGAAAAATTGTGTTTTTCTAGGATGGCATGGGTGTCAAGAACGTGGGCAAGAGCACGCAAAAGGTGCACATAGCCAGTAGCTAGCAGCCAGCGCCAGTAGCAGCCAGCAGCTAGTAGCCAGCAGCCTACCAAAAATCTAGATTTTTCTAGGATTTCAGACGACACGTTAGGCACTTTTTTGGCGTGGTTCTGGCACTCGCTCGTCCTTCAGAGCCCTGGTGTTTTCCCCCCCGGCAGGTGATTTTTTCGAACATGTTTTACTGCTAGCAGCCGCCAGCAACAGAATCTATCGAAAAATTGTGTTTTTCTAGGGTGTCAGACGACACGTTAGGCACTTCTATATATCTTGTATATATTTCTATAGGGTTTCAAACGTGACGTTTGGCAGTTTTCTCGTTTATATAGCACCAATGGGTGTCAAGAACATGGGCAAGAGCACGCAAAAGGTGCACATAGCCAGTAGCTAGCAGCCAGCGCCAGTAGCAGCCAACAGCCAGTAGCCAGCAGCCTACTAAAAATCTAAATTTTTCTAGGATTTCAGACGACACGTTAGGCACTTTTTGGGCGTGGTTCTGGCACTCACTCGTCCTTCAGAGCCCTGGTGTTTTCCCCCGGGAGGTGATTTTTTCGAAACTGTTTTACTGCTAGCAGCCTCCAGCAACAGAATCTGTCGAAAAATTGTGTTTTTCTAGGATGTCAGACGACACGTTAGGTACTTCTATATATCTTGTATATATTTCTATAGGGTTTCAGACGTCACGTTTGGCAATTTTCTCATTTATATGGCACCAATGGGTATCAAGAACATGGGCAAGAGCACGCAAAAGGGCAGCAGCAGCAGCAGAAGCAGCAGCAGCAGCAGAAGCAGCAGCAGCAGCAGCAGTTGTTTCTTGCTTTGGAAGCTGTTTGATTGCAGCAGCACGACAGCAGCACCACAGCAGCAGCAGCCACCAGCAGCAGCAGCAGCAGCAGCAGGCAGCAGGCCGCCGCAGGCAGCAGCAGGCAGCAGCAAGCATCAGTAGGCAGCAGCAGACACAAGCAGACGCAGCAGCAGTACGCGCAACGGCAGCAGTGCAGCAGCTAGCAGCACGAAAAATTATGTTTTTCAAGGATGGCACCAATGGGTGTCAAGAACGTGGGCAAGAGCACGCAAAAGGTGCACATAGCCAGTAGCTAGCAGCCAGCGCCAGTAGCAGCCAACAGCCAGTAGCCAGCAGCCTACTAAAAATCTAAATTTTTCTAGGATTTCAGACGACACGTTAGGCACTTTTTGGGCGTGGTTCTGGCACTCACTCGTCCTTCAGAGCCCTGGTGTTTTCCCCCGGGAGGTGATTTTTTCGAAACTGTTTTACTGCGAGCAGCCGTCAGCAACAGAATCTATCGAAAAATTGTGTTTTTCTAGGGTGTCAGACGACACGTTAGACACTTCTATATCCGCCGACCCCGGCAGACGCAAGGGGGAGCGCGCCAGGGAATAAGACAAGCAAGTTTAGCCGCACCAGCAGCAAGAGTAGCGGCAGTGGCAGTAGCAGCGGCAGCAGCGAGTCCAGCACTAGCAGTAAGAGCAGCGGCACCAGCTAACGAGCAGCAGCCAGTAGCCAGCAGTACGCAGGCAGCAGCAGCAGTCAACATTGGATTGGATTGGATTGGATTGGAGATTTCTAGATTTCTAGCAGGATATAGCAGGATAAGAACAAGTTTTTGGTAGGATTTCAGAAGGGACGTTCCGGCCTCCGGGGAACCTGTTCTTGCGATTGATTTTGCGTCATTTGCGGCACGAAATTAGGTGGTGTTTTGCCGTTTCGGCTGTGAGCTGGCAGCAGCAGTCAACATTGGATGGATTGGATTGGATTCGATTTCTAGCAGGATAGCAGGATAGCAGGATTCGAGGGGATTTCTAGTAGGATTTCAGAAGGGACGTTCCGGCCTCCGGGGAACCTGTTCTTGCGATTGATTTTGCGTCATTTGCGGCACGAAATTAGGTGGTGTTTTGCCGTTTCGGCTGTGTTTCGAAAAAGGTGTCTGCCTGTTGGTTTCTTGCTTGAGCAGCCACAAGCCCCGGGGCAGCATGTTTTTGGAGGTTCTAGTAGGATTTCAGAAGGGACGTTCCGGCCTCCAGGGAACTTGTTCTTGCGATTGATTTGGAGGTCGTTTCGTCCTTCAGTAGCATGGTGTTTTGGTGTGGCGAAGGGTGCGTTTTGGAGGCTTGCAGCACCACCTCTAGTAGCAGCACCAGCAGCAGCAGCAGCAGGAGCAGCAGCAGCAGGCCCAGCAGCTGCAATCGCTTTGTTTTTTCCAGAATCCAGAAGGGGCGTCAAGCCCCGGGGCAGCATGTTTTTGGAGGTTGTTCCGTCCTTCAGTAGCATGGTGTTTCGGTGTGGCGAAGGGTGCGTTTGGAGGCTTGCAGCACCACCTTGAGCAGCACCACCCGCAGCATGCAGCAGCAGCAGCAGCAGCGGCAGGCCCAGCAGCTGCAATCGCTTTGTTTTTACCAGAATCCAGAAGGGGCAGGCCCAGCAGCTGCAATCTCTTTTTTTTCCAGAATCCAGAAGGGACGTCAAGCCCCGGGGCAGCATGTTTTTGGAGGTCCTAGTAGGATAGCAGGATAAGAGAGGATTCTAGCACGATAGCAGGATAGGATAAGAGATGATTTCTAGTAGGATTTCAGAAGGGACGTTCCGGCCTCCAGGAGACTTGTTCTTGCGATTGATTTGGAGGTCGTTTCGTCCTTCAGTAGCATGGTGTTTTGGTGTGGCGAAAGGTGCGTTTTGGAGGCTTGCAGCACCACCTCTAGTAGCAGCACCAGCAGCAGCAGCAGCAGCAGCAGGCCCAGCAGCTGCAATCTCTTTTTTTTTCCAGAATCCAGAAGGGACGTCAAGCCTCTGGGCAGCATGTTTTTGAGAATCTTTCCGTCCGTCAGTAGCATGGTGTTTCGGTGTGGCGAAGGGTGCGTTTTGGAGGCTTGCAGCACCACCTCCAGCAGTACCACCCGCAGCATGCAGCAGGAGCAGCAGCAGCAGCAGCAGGCCCAGCAGGCCCAGCAGGCCCAGCAGGCCCAGCAGCTGAACTCGCTTTGTTTTTACCAGAATCCAGAAGGGACGTCAAGCCCGGGGGCACATGTTTCTGGAGGTCGTTCCGTCCTTCAGTAGCATGGTGTTTCGGTGTGGCGAAGGGTGCGTTTTGGAAGCTTGCAGCACCACCTCCAGCAGCACCACTAGCAGCATGCAGCGGGAGCAGCAGCAGCAGCGGGAGCAGCAGCAGCAGCAGCAGTAGCAGCAGCAGGCCCAGCAGGCCCAGCAGGCCCAGCAAGCCCAGCAGGCCCAGCAAGCCCAGCAGCTGAACTCGCTGTGTTTTTAATAGAATCAGAAGGGACGTCAAGCCCCGGGGGCAGCATGTTTTTGGAGGTCGTTCCGTCCTTCAGTAGCATGGTGTTTCGGTGTGGCGAAGGGTGCGTTTGGAGGCTTGCAGCATCACCTCCAGCAGCACCACCGGCAGCATGCAGCAGGAGCAGCAGCAGCCGCAGTAGCAGCAGCAGGCCCAGCAGCTGCAATCGCTTTGTTTCTACCAGAATCCAGAAGGGACGTCAAGCCCCGGAACAACATGTTTTTGGAGGTCGTTCCGTCCTTCAGTAGCATGGTGTTTCGGTGTGGCGAAGGGTGCGTTTTGGAGGCTTTTAGTACCAGCTCCAGCAGCACCACCAGCAGCAGCAGCAGCAGGAGCAGCAGCAGCAGCAGCAGGGGCAGCAGCAGCAGCAGGCCCAGCAGCTGCAATCACCAGCTCCAGCAGCAGCAGCAGCAGCAGCAGGCCCAGCAGCTGCAATCTCTTTTTTTTTCCAAAGTCCAGAAGGGACGTCAAGCCCCGGGGCAACATGTTTTTGGAGGTCGTTCGGTCCTTCAGTAGCATGGTGTTTCGGTGTGGCGAAGGGTGCGTTTTGGAGGCTTGCAGCACCACCTCCAGCAGTACCACCCGCAGCATGCAGCAGGAGCAGCAGCAGCAGCAGCAGCAGGCCCAGCAGGCCCAGCAGGCCCAGCAGGCCCAGCAGCTGAACTCGCTTTGTTTTTACTAGAATCCAGAAGGGACGTCAAGCCCCGGGGCAGCATGTTTTTGGAGGTCGTTCCGTCCTTCAGTAGCATGTTGTTTCGGTGTGGCGAAGAATGCGTTTTGGAGATTTGCAGCACCATTAGTACCGGACATAATACCTGTGTATTTTATTTCGTTTCTGCGCCTTGCCACGGAACAGCACAGCACCTTGCCACAAAAAGGGGGGATAAATGGGAAGGTTTATTTACTTAATAAAATGAATAATTTCACGAGCTCAAGACCCACACTCTGGTTGAAGTCGTCGAGGAACTGCTCAGGGGGGTGAAGGGGTTTGGTGGGTGGGTTTTCTTGCTATATCAAAATATTTTATCAAATATATTGCAGAAAAATATACATATGAAAAAGGGGAAAACCTAAAAGTGCGAAGCACCGAAGAATATTGATGCCAATTTGGTTTCATTCATTGACCATTCTTCCGGGGTCGGCGGCAGGGGCGGCAGCCCTTAAATATTATTTTTTTTTATCATGTCTTTGGCTCGAAGCTCCTACCTTTACCTGCAACATGTCGCGACGCAAAAGAAGTTGAACGGCGTTCAAAGCTATTCTCAACTTCACCCAAATGCACAGAATCAATTACATGAAAGTTAGTTATATGTGTATTATGCAAATCTATACATCATTTTAATTGATTTTTGTTCGGTTGATTCTTGCTTTGTTGACAATCCTCAAAATCATCCTACCATCACTCGTCTCACATCGTTTCACCGTCCTCGCGGCTGGAGACTTGGACCAGGTTGGAGCGATCGGTGCTTTGCCGTCCGTTCCCAGCGTTGCCCTCGACACGACGCTCTAAGTCCCAGGGGCATCCGAAAGCTCGAAAACTCCACAACTGGCCCACAACTGTTGTGATGCCAAAATCTGGATATGGCTCGTCAGACTACGAATGGACTCACAAAATTTGCCATTTAATATCATTTAATGTGTTGTTGTATGTTTAAATCAATGAATTGTCAGCAAGTTTGAGCCATACCCATGGCACTTGTTTTGATTTTCAAACAATGTGAAGCCCGGCAACTTTCTGGTGGACGCTGCGCCTTGGCATTGGCGTCTGAGCCAGTCCTCAGAGACAGTTGAGATGATCTCATACGAAAACAGATCCACAGTAAAAACAAAGCGATTCAAAGCATGGCAAACCCAAGTGAAACTTATGTAATTTGCTTCGAAAGTCCCAAAAACTAAGTGAAACAGTGACACTGTTTTCAGCTGCAAAGGTGGGAGGTAGTGCTAAGCTGTGGTCCATTGGAAGTGGAGGTAGTCGCCAACCTCAACGGTCAGATCCTGCGGAGGCAGTTGAGTATTCTCAAAACGATTGGTATGATAATATTGATATTGAATGATGTTGACATTGTTTGAGATTGAGATTGAGATTGGTATAGATATCGGTATTGACACTGATATTGATATTGATATTGATATTGATATTGATATATATATATATTTATTATAGAAATAATGTATAGTGTATGCAAGGGTCTTTCAATTTCATTCCTGGCAATTTCATTCCTGGCAGTCATCTTGGCATAGCATGTCGTTTCCTTTTTCCCTGATACACTCCATGCTGAAACCCACGTCGAGCCTGAGGAACGAAGTCGTACTCCACTGAGGGGTAGACCTGACTTGAGAAATTCAAGCGGCAAATGCTTCATGAAGTTTTAAAATTGAGTTTTATGAACAGCAGGACCCAATCGATCCCAATCACCTCAACACCGATCTGCTTCCCAAGCCACTTCCCCTTCCCATCTCTTCCCATCTCTTCCCATCTCTTCCCATCTCTTCCCATCTCTTCCCATCTCTTCCCTTTCCACTCCGTTGAAGCGGCACTTTGTCTTCCCACCTGCACGATGTTTCCGCGGCGGCCACGCACGTTGTAATTCACGATGCGGGTGGAACTGCTCACGTCGTTGGGACGTTTCCGCACGAAGAAGGTGTGGGTCCTGGGTCACCCATGGTCACCCCCACTGGCCGACTGGCCGGAGCCGGAAGGGATGAACCCGCCCTGAATGAGTGTTGGAAGGGATCAATCAGATTCACCAAGCAAAATCATGAGGATCCACAAAGGAAATCCAAAAGACATCTTGGGGTTTAACCGGTTTAACCGGTTTAACCGGTTTAACCCTACCCATTTCGAAACTCCAGTCGAACATCTCTGCTCTTTACGATCTTTATGATGGCAAACGGATGGCAAACAGCAAACTAAGTCCCGCTCCGATCTTCGAAGGTGCGGCCATACTGGTTGGTATTCACCTGGACAAAAACAATATAAAACTATGCTCAGCTGAGTAGCTATACAGGGCTATACACATTGCTCTACACATTAATATCATTAATACACTGTGGCTGAGCTCAACTGAACTGAACTGAGCTGGGCACCTGCAACTGCAAGCGGTGGTCCTCTCCCAGATCCAACCAATCTCCCACAGGATCTTGCGGCAGAACCGGTGGACCTCCCTGACGTCGAGCACAAAACGGATCAGCTTCCAACGATTCCAACGGTTCCACGCGGCACTTTGTTTTGGATCAGCACATTTTCATCATTTTCACATGCCTTGAAGACGGTGCGGCGACGAGTTCCAGGGTTTGGATCGTTCATTGCCTGGCCAAATTTCCAAATCCGATTTGGAAACGGATCACATCTCGCCACTTCCCGGTCCTTGTCCACATGGAAGTAGTCATCTCCCACATCTCTCAACCTCTACAAGCAACAAAGGCATAACAAAGGCATTAGTGCTAGCATATTTTTGAACATGTTTTTATAAACTTCAAAACCAATTGAAGATGTCAAAGCAAATTTACCCGAAGGACATCCAAAGATCGTCATCACAAGTGACTGTAATATGTCAATGTGCAGCATGACATGTCAATGTTGGGGCGATTTTGCATCATAAAAAGGTTCGTGGAATCTCCGCATCTCAATGCGAAAGTATACAACCCTGCGGAAACCCCGAACTTCGAACGTACTTCACATAGACAGTCACAGAAGCATCAGATATCATCAGATGTCATCAGATGTCTATGTTGGTGTTGTTGGTGTGAGAACTCATCCTATCATCGACTCATCCTATGCGCCATCCGCGCCATCCGCGCCATCCTATGCCATCCTATGCCATCGTGCTTCATCCCCGTCTGGGCGTCGGGACAGGGACGTGGCGGGTCCCTCCGTGGTGGCCAGCGCCTTGGATCTGAAGTCGCCACTCGTCATGTTGTAGCGCAAACGCAGCACGCAGCCTGGAATGACGACAATGACGACAGCCCAATTAGGCAATGGTTTAGATAACGGCTTAGATATGTTTAGATAACTGTAATATACTGTAATACACTGTGGATCTTGTGACGAAGCCGTGCCAGCAACACGACCCTCCTCGATGTGATCTGGGATCCTCAAAATGTTGGCAGAGAAAGCAAATCTCTCCATCACTCTCTGATGACCACAGTTGTTCAACGCTCTCTGCAACATTCTGCAACCAAGTGTCTTCCACAGGTAGTAGTTCGGCTTCCCACCCCGTGCATTGCCGTTGTGGTTGTCTCTGGACGAAACCCCTGCAACCTGCAAGAAAGTTTCAAAGGCGTTTGCAATGCGCAAAGGACGTCACGAAGGACGTCAAGAAGGACGTCAAGACACGGCGGATCAGACTTAGCACGGCGCCGTCCCCCAGGCCCCCAGGCTTGGGGAATATGGGAAGGAAATGCATGAAATGAAATGCAGGAAATGCAGTTCAGGACTCAGCTCAGGACACAATCCGGCGCAGGCTCATCGAAGGCTTCTTTTTCCTTGTGAAAAACTCAGGAACATGGAAAGACCATGCAAGGGAGATTTGTTAGGCTAATCCAAGCACCTAAAGCATCCGAAAACTCTCTCAACCCTGTCGACCCTGCCAACCTTGAGCATCACGAACATCTGGATATGCAAAAACTCCACCCAGCCGAATCTTCATGCTTGATAAAGGCAACAGATCCCACAGCAAATCGATCTAATCCCAGATCTACACACCATCTATCACCACCATTGTGAAATCGGTGAAATCGGTTGTCACCAGTTGTCACCACATCCCATTTTGGTGCACCGGTGCACCCACCCTGACTTCGGTCGCCTTCCACTCGCCGCCGCCATCCACGCAGGACTCTGGGCTGTTGTGAGCTGCCTCTGTGCAGTAGCCTGTCGCCATATGCCACGTTGCACCGGTGCAACCAGACGCGTCTGGTGTATCCCTGGTGAAAATCTACCCGGCTTCCCCGTTTACTCTGCAGTTTCCAGTCATTCCTCTAGCATTTTCGCCCTGCCTTTGGCGCGAACATTTTGGGATTCTTGCTGATAATATGCACATCTTCTGGGCCTCAGCACATTCAAGATGCTTTTTTTTTACATAAGAGTTGTTCCTTGTGCCATCACCCATCAAGTTCCACACGACTCATCCGTGATGACGGCTATGTCATGCCTGCCAGACACAAGAGGCAGGCATGACTGCAGCCATGGTTGCTCATCACATCTCGTCACATCTCGTTCACATCTCGTCACCATACACATGTCGGCCATGTCGGCCATCAGATGCAGATCTTCAGCTCCGAGATGCCAAGGCGTTGGATGCCAATAAGGATAGTAGTCTCTTTCCTCTGGACACTCCAGGCCATGTCGGTTGTTGGCCTCAAGCTGCTCAAGCTGGGTATATTTGGTATATTGGCATATATTGGCTATTAAAACTGAAACCGCCCATGTCATGATCCATATCAGAACATCTCAGAATCCGTGTCGCATCATTTCGTGGAACTTCAGCTCAATTTGCCGCTTCGGCACGTTGTTCCCACCTGGATTCTGCCTAGGCAAAGTGATGCCGTTTCTGGTGTTAGGACGCAATTGTTCGAAAGAGTTCCAAGCAGTTGAACCAACAGAATTTCATCTGAAAAAAACGGTTGGGCAAATGACACCTTAAATTCAAGGACAGCGCTGGAAACATCTTCCCTTAGAAAGTCTCATGAAATAAGTATGCCATCAAACGAAGTTGGTGTAAAGGCAAGAGCACAAAGGGTATCCATTCTCCCAAATCATTTTTTTACCTGTTTTTGGGGAATTGTCTGATCAAACGCTGTGCAGAACCCACCTGGTTGCTGTAGCACCGCGGTTGTCGTTGACGTTCTGGTCGGCAGTGTAGAGGCCTTTCTGCCGTTCTCGCCTTCGGCCAGGAACGTGACAGGTGGAACAATCCCATGTGGTGCTTCTCAGCGGAACAATCTCATGGATTTTCGCGTTAATTTTCACATTGATCATCATTGATCCACAGCAGATTCTTGCAAATTCCCAATGTTCCAATGAAACTCAATGGGCATCCGGACGTTTTACAGTCCAAGTAGAACTGTAAGGGTTCGTGCTGCCCCAGCGCAGGCTCGGCAGCATCCAACTCCGTAGGGGGCTCCTACAGCTTTGTCGCTTAGCATCGCTTAGCTTTACACATGGATGTTTTTGTTGGAAAATGGGGAAATACCATGAAAATACCAACAAAAATACCCAGATACCCCAAGCGATTCACCAAAGCGTCCCAGCGGAAAATTCCAAGTCTTGGAATGTTTTTTTGGGGGGCTGCCCTCAAGTCTTGGACTCAAATGTGTCTGGGGAGAAAATGTATCCGAAACAGAAATGCTTGATTGCGGAAATGACCTAGAATGAAACCTTGATCATCGAAATCTCTAGGTTTCATTCTGCATATTCTGCCACATCGTATTTCCATTGCTCTTTGTGGGCCATTTTCCTGGGTTCTTCTCGACATGTCTGATTTTCATCTCCAAATGATCGGATTCTCCTCTTCTCCACCTGCGGTGTTTTCGTTGCCGCGCTTGGTGCCATCGCGCAATCCGGGGTTGTCCTTCTCACACATGTACTGGAGAATCTCGGTCCAGCGTTGTAATGTCTGTAATGTCAGTGCAGTAATGACCCCTGGTCTGGTTCAATTGTGGGGGGGTAATCCATTCTAAATTAGCAAGCTTTTGTAGGTTTGGTGAGATGTGGTATGACAAGTCGACAGAATCCGGTTCAATCCGGTTCACAATTTGGGGCCCCTGCCATTTGGCAAATGATGTTTGGCTGGTCCACACCACAACCATGCTGGACAACCTTGCATAGCCGACAATGTTGAGTCTGAAGCAAACATATCACATATCCATTAAGAACAAATCTTATATCTACAAGTTATGACTTATGACATTGAAGGATATCAAGTGATAACACATGTATGGAAATGTATGGAATATACAGAGACGTATTCAGACATATACATACGGCACATACATGTACATACGTATATTTGCACCGTATATTTGCACCATCTTGAGGCAATCTCCAATATGTCCGTGAGATGGTAAACTGATGTAAACTGCTTACAACTATGCGACAAGTCCCTGACCCACTCAATGTAGAGCTCGGAGCCATGGTAGTAGGTCAAGGTGCCCTGCCACATCCAACATGAATCCACAACATCCAAAACATGCCATGACTTCCATGACTTCCCATGATGGAAGTCTTCCGGCCATCACTCCATCCGTTCATATCGTTCATGATCTCTAATCGTGACCCCAATGGATGGACTGCCAACAGCTCTGCCTTCATGGCTCCCTCTTTGGTTTCGTCGTAGTCCCGGTTTTCGTTCTGGCAGACAGGTTGACCTAAGATGCGGAGGATCGGAGGATGGGCGCACATTTGCGGAGTTGAACGGCAGAGAATAGACTGGTTGCAGATTATTCACAGCTAGCAGGAAATGAATCCGCAAAAGTCACAGTCAAAGTCTTTAAGCACCCGAGGAGTTCTTCTGTCTTGGCTCCGGGCAAGCATCGCCAATCTGGTAGCCACCTGCAAAACATTCAAAAACGCCTTCTGGCCTCATTCCTTGCACCACGAACTGGACACCTGCTGCGTTGTTCTGCGAGTCGAACAGCCGATTCCTTGGATCCCAAATGTAAAGCACTGCAGGATGAGTGTCATTCTCAGTCTTGGTGTCACTTTCAAAATACCGCAGGGCTGCAAAAGTCATAGTACTCGCGATTGCGATGTCAAAGAAATCACTCTAAAACAATGTGTGCAAAGTTTGCACTTAGAGACATGTACCCGTATCCCGAGCAAGTGGTGACATGCCCAGTGATGTTCTGAGAAGTACACAGCTAGCTACTTGACACAACAGTAACAGCAAATGAATCATTTACATTGACATTGTCAACCATTCGTCTAGATGTAAACGCTAGTAACAAACTGTGCTCGGCCTAAGACTTCAGAGTTGTAAATGCCCGGTGAAGGTCCCGTGAAAGTCAAGAACTTCACCCAGCGGTTGCGACAGGTCTGATGCGGTCGAGGGTCTGATTTTGGGCGTTGTTCTGCTGCTCACTAAGCCTGAGACAACAAAGTCTTGAAACTGGTGATTATCTGATTGCCATGCTCGCTCTTTTCCTGGCAAAACGGTGACTAGGTTTGAACATGTTTGAACATGTTTGAAAGTGAGATGTTTCTGCAACGTTCAAAAGGAGCTGGGGCAGACACTTGTTGTTGGAACCTCTTGGATTGTGGAGATAAACATCGCTTCGAACCACAATGAACAGCATGAACACCTCACAGCCAGAATCCGACAGAATCCGACAGAATCCCACAGAATCCGACGGAGTCCGATTTAGATTTGTCAAGGCCAGCTCCGGCGCTGGGGAACGCACGCAGCATAGAGATCTCCACAGTGCCATCGAGCTAAAGCGGCTAAAGCGGCCAGCCCGGAATAACTCGGAGTAACTAAGCAGGCCAGGCGCAAGCACAGCCGCAGGGGTTCTTCGTCTGTTTGAATTGATATTCTCATGATGTTGTTGGTGTGCTCTCCCTGTACAGCATGCCGTGGTTGTGAAGGATTTCAAGAAAAACGCAATGCAATACGAAATTATTGCACGGCATCTTTCGCTATAGACATCTTACCTTCTTAGGAGACACCATCTCCCGGAAGTCTGACTTGCTGAAAACACATCAGATTTGAACCAAAGTGCTTGTGTTGCGGAAGTGAGTCGAACTTTGGGCAGAAAATGTCCGTACTTAGGCAGAACATGAAAGCTTTGCCAATTCGTGATCTTGCATCATGCTCACCATGCTGGAACTCAGGCTGGTTACAGGCAAAATCGTTCTTTTTTGGGCGAATACTTCGGCACAAAGCTCTCACCTTGTGCAGTTTCTGAACCCGACAGGGCAACGGGGCGACACGGGGCGACAGCGCGACCCACAGAGTCTCACAATTCCTCCTGAAAAACGTCAATTGTTTTGCACCAAACTTTGCGATGACCGACTGTGTGAGACGCGAAATGATAATTCATAGATTACATAGTATTGATAATGAGATCATACAAGTAATATTTATATATATTTATAATATATAAATTAATATAAATTAATATAAATGATAAATATTGATAAATATTGATCCATCTTCCAGCGGCATCCTGAGATTTACCGTCTTTTCCAACCCCCTTTCCGGCCTTTCCCCCTTTCCGGCGGCCCTGTCCATCCCTGTCCCTGTCATCCGTCTCTCCTTGGGATGTCGGGTGCGTGGCGATTCCAAATCTTGCTGCATGGTCTCGATGCAAGCGCCCGCGTGCCGCACCACGGCCTGGGCACAGGAAAGGCTTCGGGAAAGTGTCAAAATATCGAACATATAGTTGTATATATAATATATAGTTGTACATATTATATTATATTATATTATATTATATATAGTAATATATAGTAATATATAGTAATATATAGTAATATATAGTTGTATATATTATATTATATTATATTATATTATATTATATTATATTATATTATATTATATTATATATAGTAATATATAGTAATATATAGTAATATATAGTAATATATAGTTGTATATATTATATTATATTATATTATATTTTATTATATTATATTATATTATGTATAATTATATTATATATATTATATTATATTATATGATATTATATTATGTATAATTATATTATATTATATTATATTATGTATAGTTGTATATATTATATTATATTATATTATATTATATTATATTTTATTATATTATATTATATTATATTATATATAGTTGTATATATTATATTATATATAGTTGTATATATTATATTATATTATATGTAGTTGTATATATTATATTATGTATAGTTGTATATAGTTGTATCAGTTGTATCTGAATCTTAAGAATTCGTAAGATATCATATGTCTGTTAAAACTTATCAAGCGAAATCCAAATGACATTTTGATCTGAATCTTACCATATCTTACCATCCCAATGATCATTCTCAAGCGATTTCGTTGCCACGGCACGGCGTAGGAACACCTGGAGGGCTCGTCCAGCGACAGGACCTCCTCCGTGGCACCGCATTGGAAGGTGACCGTCAAACTTCTCGCCGGACCACCGAAACCTGCCACCGGGCCGGGCCGGGCGGCCGGGCTGGATCTGAAAACATACTGACAGCCTGACAGGCCATTGGGATTTCACATGATTTCACTAACATACTGACAATTTTAGGATACAAAGGGATAGAAAGGGATACTGCCGGGATACTATGAGAAGGAGTTTAAGCCTTGAGTTGGATATTACATGGGAAGTGAATGAAAGTATGGGTGAAACATGGTGAAACACTATTGGGCTAACACATGGGAGAAAATAGTGTCAAGCACATCCAGACACTATGAGATACAAATATATACAAATGGGGACGTCGGTGGTGAAAAAAAACGTACCATGGGGACACTGATATCACGAAATAGCTGGAGCCACCAGCAATGGCAATGGCAGGTGGCTCCAGCAGCTCCAGCAGAGCTATCAGCAGCTCCACATTTTGAGGGCCCCGAGGGCCCCACACATCTCGCCATTTTTGAAGATCGCCTCTGTTGGACTCGTAAAACCTGGGCACAACGTGTGGCGCCATCAACGTGGCGCCGTGGCGCGTTTGTTTGGCGAGAGACGCTCCCATTGGCCCAGTCGTGTGTGCGACTGCTTGGCGTCTTGGAAGAAGCACAGCTTGTAGGTGTACCTCCACAGTCTCCACAGCATTCCAATCTCATCCAATCCCATCCAATCTCAACATCTCAACATCTCAACATTCAGTAGTTCTCTCAGTTCTCTCAGCATTCCATTGTGGATTTGTTCAGCAGTTCCTCAGTTCTCAGGTCTCAGTCACTCGGAAGTCTTGTACTCGAGGCATTTGTCTCTTAGGCTGGCGAAGCCGAGTTTGTCCTGGCAGAGTGTCATACTCGCCGTCTGAAACCAGAGAAAAAACGATTTGAAATGACTTGAAATGACTTGTTCGGGCCGGAGACCAACCTGTCAAGAAATGACCCAATCTTGTTTTCTGCGGTCGTCATCATCATCTTATTCTTCATCTTCATCTTTAATTTCATCGTGTATCGCTTGAATATCACATGCGCATACATGCGCATCAAATCGCATCAATCTCTCAATCGCATCTGCAAAGAGGGCGCCTCTGGCAGTTCGTCCAGTTCCTTCTTCAATCGAGACTTGGAATCCTAGTCGACTCAGTCGACTCACTCGACTCTGAGAGTTGACTCAATTGACTCAATTGACTCAATTGACTTGATTCAGCATGATTCGACTGAGTGGCGACTTGCATCATGCTGAACCCAGTGGCACCAGTGGCACCAGTGGCACCAGTGGCAACCGATCAACCCCTCTGGGAATCATCAGATCCATCAAATCCATCAAATCCATCAGATCCAGCTGCGCCTTGTGGCTCTTCACTTGGCTTTCCATCTCTTTCAGTTCCTTCTCCAGTGGATCTTCACCTTGGGGCAGGTGGGGCAGGTGGGGCAGGTGGGGCAGGTGGGGCAGGATGAGATGTGGAATGACATGGCTGAGACATGGCTGGACCGAATGTCATGCCAACAATCTCAACATATCTCAACCTAACCATCCGACGGGACCCGGGAAGAAAGCAGCAGCCTGTTGTCAAACAAGTCCAGAATTTTGGGAGATTTCTGGGGAAAAAACGATTCTGGAAAAAATCCTCCAGAATTTGCATCATAAGGCATCTCTAGCCATGATTTTGGAGGGTTCCCGTTCCATCTCCACATATCTCCACTGAGCCCGCAGCTGGGGTTCTCCGGTTCAGGAGGTGCTGGTGCTGGAGCCGTAGGGCTTTCCACGCCATCGTCCTGGACAAGATGCGACATGAAACCGACATGAGCATGTCACTGGATGTCACTGGATGTCACTGGATGTCACTGGATGTCACTGGATGTCACTGAATGTCACTGGGTCATGTAGCCATGAAACCGTTCAGAAACCGCAATCATGGCATAATCATGGCATATCATGGCTACATGTGGTCTCATGTGGTCTGGCAAATGGACATAGATGTCATAGATCTCAAACAAACTTTCAAGTAAACACATGGTAAATACATGGGAAGCAACGAACGTCTTCAACATGTTTTGTTGTACCTTGGAGAGTTCACGTTGGAAAGACGTTGATAGCATGGAACAGTCGCCCAAGTCTCCTCATCTGCCATGTCTTCCTGGCAAACCAAAAACGCTTCAAGCGGCGCCAAGCTGCATCTCAAGCTGCAAGGGTGTGCCTCCATGGCGGCATCCGCCCCTTCCATCCACCTGCCATGGAAATTCACCAAGCTGCGGAAATGTTTGCTATAAATTCACCAAATTGAAATGCATGGCTGCATGGCCCATGTCACAGCCCAAAGCATGTCGGATTGGCTTGGCGTATTCGGACACCACTTTCTTGGTCGTGGTGGTGGTGGTCCCATCTCCTGGAACAAGGTGAGGGCGGTGAGGGCGGTGAGGGCGGTGAGGGTGAGGAAAACGGACGGTGCCATCCGTGACGTCCTAAAAGCGTGTCCTTTTGACCCGTCGCAGGAAACCGAAACCTGTCCTGCGACTAAGTCTTTCTCCAAAGAAGCCACCTTCTCCTGCGAGAACACAAGAAATGAGCTGCACATTCAAAAAAAGCAACTCCAAATGTCAGACACATGAAAAGATATTAAAGTATTACTACAGTTACTACAGTATGGCACAAATCTGCCAGTCCTCGAGCTCTTTCACTCTTTGTCTGAGCCTGGGCAGTGATCATCACCACATCCTAGCTTGTCCCAGGCTGTGGTCGTCACAGATCCGGGATCCACTGTGATTTTGCCACATTGTGCCACATCACTGGCACCTGGGGAGCTCAGTTTTGCATTCTGCTTGCATTTTCTCTGCATCTGCTTCCTCCTGCGACAAAGACTGGCACACATTGGCACACCTTCAATCCACCAAAATGAATTCTTCATCGACAACTCATTCAAGATATTCAAACATATTCAAACCGGATCATGTCTCATGTTCAATGGATAATCAATGATAATCATCCTAGATATTCATCGACGTTCATCCTGGGAATCTGTTGGCTGTCACTTGGCATGAAAAAACTGAATATTCCTGTGAATCTCCATGGGTCATGGTTTCTCATTGATAGATTATAGATTATAGATTATATAATTGGAACATGCTGGAACCGTATTAGGAACCGCCGAATGTTTCAGAATCCGTATTCCTCTGCAACATCATGGTCACATATGGTCACTGATGACTCTTGCCGATGGCGAAGCATTGAATAAAACATAATAAAATATTATAAACTTAAATAAAATCATTTATGAATCGATGGACGAAAAGGTAAATTCACCCATGGGATTCTTAATTAACTTGATTCAGAACGTCGGAACGTGCTCAGTTTTTCCCTGTGCTCATCCCCGATGGATCATGATGGATCCACGGATCCACATCGATCAGCTTCGATCAGCTTCGATCAGCTTCGTGATTCCAGGCCTTCTTCTGCCTGAGCTCCGTGAGCTTCGTCTCCAAGGCCGGCAGCTCTTGGTCGATCCTGTCGAAAGACGAAGCGAGACAAAACGAGGCGAAACGAGATCCACCGAAACGAAGGGCCGGGTTTGGGGGGAAAGAACTGTTGATCTCGTTGAAGCTGAGGTTGGGGGAATTTGGGGGTGAAGCGGGTAATCAAAGGGGTAATCATTAAAATGTCAGAGAAAGCGTTCATGACCCTTGGCTATCTTGGCTTGAAGCCTTGGAAGATGGGAGAACTCTATTCGGTTCGAAGTTGCTGAAGTTTTCGGTGTGAGGAAACTGATTCACTCTGAAAGTTTTGTCATGAATTCCAAAGTGTATTGCAGAGGTTTGAATTCGGCACAGGTCTCCTGTGAATCTCAGCTTCTTTCTCCTGCTTCTGTTGCTTCGCCTTCGACACAAAAAAAACATCCGCGATCCAAAGTGCCATCTGAAACAACCATGATCAATCTGTGATTCTGTGATGGCAAGGTTGAAACCAAGCTCCGGCTGCTCAACATGGTCTGCTCGACATGGTCGATTTCAGGTGCAGTTGAACTGTTTTTTCTTGTGTTTGACCATTTTCGACGTTTTTGACGTTGCCAGTGTTGCCTGGGAAATTGTCTCGGTCTTCACCTGAAGACCAGCACCTCGATGCAAACTGCGCAAAAGTGTTCTCCTCAGTCCCCTTTGACTCTACGAAAAATTATCCCATGAAAAGCCAATGAAAAGCCAATGAAAAGCCAATGAAAAGCCAATGAAAAGCCAATGAAAAGCCAAAAAGGTCCAGGCAAAAATGACGACTTGAAAGATCTTGAATGAGATCCATGCGCAAATCCTTCAACTTTGCTTCTCTTTCAGCGCGAGATCTTTCGCCTTCCACTGGCTGAAACGGCCATCAAAACAAGTGGAAACATACTCTCAGTACATCTCAGTAGCAAGTTTTGATAAGTCTTAGGCAAGTTTTGTTCAGTCTGGGCTCAAATCCCTTCCAGTGGTCAGACTGATTTCAGCAGAGCGTTTGAGGGTTGGTTGCATCCGTTCGTTCATGATACATGTTTGGTGAGCTCTCTTCGCTCCATTTGCTGGATACTCAGATGTGGAAGTTTGGATGGTGCACAGTACCATGCCAGCGATCTTGTCATTGCTTGGGAGACTGCCCTGTTTGTCTTTGTTCAAACTTCCTCTGCGCATTGCTTTGGAAAACATCTTGGCGGAATGCCAGTGAGCTCCATGTCCAAAAGCTCAGGCAAAAAAAAAATGGTGGCTACATTTCTAGCGTTGTCAATCCAGAATGCTGTGCGGATTGTTCAAGCACTTGCAAGACAACGGCGTCGCGCAACAACAGGCTGGCAAGTTGCAAGACTTGATGGGTGGTAGGCAACGATCCAGCACTGCGTGGATGATAGCTCCCTTCATCGTGGGCAGAAGTGGTTGGCAATTTGATGCAATTTGCGATATTTCGGCTGGTTATGCGAGCTTTTGGACTTGAGAATGGCTGGCTTCGCGCCGCATTGTTTCTGGTTGGCATGCAGCTTCGACGGCGGACATGGAAAATGAATGAAAATGTCTTATGCGCCTGCTGGACATGCTTGGCACAGCACAGCTTGCAGTTTTCTTGCACCTGCCAAAGCGGTAGGCCCAATGGCTTGAGCCTCGAGGTGGCCCCGGCAGCCTTTTCCTCCTCCTGTTTTATCTTGTAATTTCTTTGGGCGCAAGTGCCCAAATTCAAGTTGTGTACAGGCTGACGAACAGCCTATAGCCGGATGTTAATGCTTTTCCGGTAGCTGCATGGAAGTCGGCAGAAGGTGAACTCCATCTGTCCTCTTTGAGGTGCATCTGCTGTTGATACCGCATTCCTGGATGCATCGCAGAATGCGATTCTTCGTTTTGGGCCGACAACCGTTTGCCCCATGATTCTTAGCCCGTGCGGCTCTGACGAAAGTCCGAGCCCATGGAAGTAGGGAGAACCGATCCTCTCTGCAGAGCGCAATAATAGGCAAGTTTTGTTCAACATATGTCACATTGTGTCACATTGTGTCACATTGTGTCACCATGTTTCGCCCTGTTTTGCCTTCTTCCTTGCAGGTGTTGCTGCACTTTGCGGCTGTGACCTGATGGTCCTGGTGGGTCGAGTGAAATATGTGAAATGTGAGCACAAAATAGATCAAAATAGCACACAAAAGGCAGTCGATGCACAAAGGCAGTCGATGCACAAAGGCAGTCGATAGCAGTCGGGCGCTCTCATTCGTGATCGTAAGTGACGTAAGTGACGTCCTCATCAGAACCGTCGCAGCAGTCGCAAATTCCATCACCAACTCGGGAGGCGTAGACCTCCGAAGTTGAAAAAGTGAGAGGTTTGAATGTGAAACTTGAGCAGGAAAAATCAACTGAGATGTTTCTTCACATTCTCCATCTGAGTTGATAATGGCTGTGCAATGCTGTGTATAGTCTGATAGTTGCACAATGATACCAGACATGCAGCATAGCAATATGTAGCACACTGTACAGATCACATAGCACAGCAAATCAGTATGTAACATGTGAATACATGTGAAATAGATTCAAAGAGTCCATAGGATTAAAATCCATGAATGAAAATAGATATGAAAAACATTGAAAAACAATAAATGAAACTTATGGAAACCAATGGATAATAGATGGACAATAGATGGCATCTGTTGTACGTCTCACGTTGTTTCGCATCTGAGGCGGGCACCAATCGAGGTGTGCTTCCCACATTGGCACAGTGGAACAACGTGCCCTAGCGCTTCGTCACAAGGCACATGTCTCTGCAACCGTCGACATCTGATGACATCGACATTTCGGAGACGAGACAACTGGTCCCATTGGTCCCCACCTCTTGGCCGGAACATGCTCCGGTGCCTGCCACATCTCCACAGGCAAAACATGGCAAAACATGGCAAAACATGCCATCACAGGATACCATCAAAATATATCAAAATACATCATGTCGGTGTCGGTTGGATCCTTTGAATTTGCTGCGAAAAGATAGCTCGAAAGAGCAAAAAGTCACGGAGTCTTCATTTGAAGCAGTTTTTTTCCGCCGGTTTCTTTCTTCATTTTGTTCCCAGCTGAAAAAAAAGAAAGCAAAGGCCCTTCCAAAAAGCCCAACTGCAGACCACATCGCTTCGCCATCAGTGCCTGGTTCGTCCGAGCCATCCTCGCAGTCGCAATAGTTGTCATTGATGGCGGAAGCTGCTACCTGCCGATCCAAGATGCAAACTGATCAGTTCAAACCACTGCAAACCTGAAAATCTGCTCAAAACTCAACAACTCAAACTGCAAAATCTTCACCTCAACATATTTAAGCCCTTTAAGAAGCACCTCCTGGCCGTTGCAACGCAAACCTTGAGCGTATTGGCCCTGCATCTCCGGGGCGACACCTGACTTCATCAACTCACATGGTTTGGCCGTTTGGCATGACGAGATATGACGAGTGGGTTGGGGGTGGTGACATGTGGTGACCTTGGTGCTTGGTGCTTAGTGCTTTCTGTGATGAAAAACAGCGTCGAAGTTTCAGGTGGGACTGAAGAAAACCACCTCGAGGTGTTGCTTCAAAAAGAAATGGGTCAATCAAAGACTGAAACGAGGCAGCTGAATCAGAAAATGAATAAATACTAGCATGCACAAGGAAAAATTGCTATCTTTTTGGAGGGGTATCAACTTGATTGACTGGTTTTAGAGACCCAAACACAAATAACACTAACATATTTAACTTTGAGTGGATAAGCATAAAGATCATAAAGTTGTAACGGGAAAAACGGGCAGAATCTGGGAATGCCCCCATGTTTTAGCCACTCAACCTGAGCCGTTTCCATCCGTTTCCCATCTTCCCATTTGCCTCGGATCATCGCAGCAGGAGAGCCTGGCGAACATATCCAAGACGATGAAAAATGTTTTGAAATGTGATGTTGTTTCATGTTGTTTCATATTGTTTCAATAGTTTTCCTATGTTTTCCTGGCACATGGAATGTTTCACTGGACATGTGAAACTGTGAAGCCATTGCCTAAATGAATACAATGACGTGATAACTGAAAATAGATCGCAAAGCTTCACTTGAAAGTCTACTCCAGAATGCCGCACGGCATCGCATGGCACATCTTGGCTTCCGGCCAACCAGTGCTCCAAGCAGCGTCCATCGCATCTTGCTCCGGAGCCCGGGACCGCAGTCCGTGGGGCCGGTTCCTACCGGTTCCTACCAGTTCCTACCAGTTCCTACCAGTTCCTACCAGTTCCTACTGCCCTACTTGAGATCAAATGGATCACGAAATGGATCACGAAATGGATCCGTGTGCAGGGCACTTCATGACAACTTGGCAACGGCAGCATGTCCTTTGTGTCCAAGAGATGGCAGATGGCAAGAGATGGCATTTGAGTCCCAAATGTTTTCGGCGCTGTCGTGTTTCAAGCGACGAAATGAAGCGATGAAGCGATGAACGCTAACAGGTGCTAAACTTAAGGCACTAAGCAGCGAAGCCATGTCAAAGCACGGTGTCGCACAGGCACCGTGGCGCACCGTGGTCACGGAGCTTCAAACTTCAGGTGTAAACGATCACTTCAGGCACTTAGATCTGGCACAGCGACAAAGCGGATCAAAGCGAGATGGGGGTGGTGAAAGCGACATGTACATTTCGGTGGTGAAAGCAACAAGTTTTTTTCACATCCGCAGAGTTTCCACTTCTCCAACATTCTTTAGCATTCCCTAGCATTCCATCTGTTCAGTTTGAACGTGGGCCAAACTTCCGAACAGCTGATGCCGCTCTATGAAGGCTGGGATCATGTCATGTCAGCATGTGCCGTTGCCAGTTTCGGCACCTCGCGGCTCATGAGGGTCGAAAGGGTAATGGTCCCTTGCCTTCGACAAAACGACGTTTCCGACTTCCCAAAAGATCAGCACAGCTTCGATTTGGCTCTCAAGGTTGGAGGTTTGGTTTTGGACCCTCAAAAATCGGGAATCTGAAGACTTCCCCATGAAGGTTTCAAGGCTCTCAGGACCCAACAGGATGCCCCTGTCTGTCACGTAGACGACACCATCACTCTCAGCCTCGAAAGCGAAATCCCAGCAATAAGTTTCACATAGTTTCACCATGTTTCACCATGGTTCACCATGTTTCACCATGTTTCACCTGAGAACATGAGAACACCAGAGACTCTGCTCAAGGCTCCTGACCACTTTCATGAGAAGATACACCTGCGGAGTTCAGAGGGAAAAGTCGAAGTGAAGTGGTCAGAGTAGTCGAAGTGAAGTCAAATCCAAACGGAGGCGTGGCAAACTCCACAACTATCCACACATCAAAAACTGGTCCAGAACAAGTCCAGGTGAACATAGGTGAATCTGGACCACCAAACATCAATCATCAGCGGCACACTGAGTTTAACTTGCCAGTCATGACTAGCCATGAGTTCATTCAGAACTGGACAGGGCTTGACCGGGCTTGACCAGGGACGTTCAGTGACACCATGTGACACCATGTGACACCAGGCCCCCAGACATCCTTCACGGTGCAGTCCGGTGACACCCGCACCGGGCTTCCCTCCACCAGAGGCTCGCCGCCTGTGCGGAACCATTGCAGACACGAACATCGGACAGTGATGGACAGTGCATCAATCAATTCATATCAATTCAATGCATCAATGAATAAACAAATATGAAAAGAACTTTAAAAAACTTCAAAGAACACGGAAACATATGAAATCATCATAAAATCAGGAAGAAAATAGTGTGGTTTTCCATTATTCACGTCCTGAAATCTTGCATCGTACGTACTGCAGAACTCTTGTGAAGTGACAGGCTACACAAAGTGGCCAAAGATCTACAGGAAGTTCAACCCAGCTGCGCGGTGTCAGGTTTGGTGATACCAAGGATTACCAAGCACAACCAGTCTTCCACCAGTCTTCCACCAGTCTTCCTGCTAAGTTCCGCACCATCTGGTGGGGCTTGAAATTCGGGATTCATCAAATCCTGGCTGCGCTAGCCAGTTTTTCATCAATGTGGTGTTTTTCTGGACAGTTCCTCAATGTTAGTTTGATCAATCCAACCCTCACATATCACACACTTTCAAAAAAGGATTCAACTTCAACCCAGATATTGAGATAACCCACCTTCAACTCATTTGGATTGGTTCCAAAATGGGGCATACATCTGATATCCCCTTTTTATGGTCATTTGACAGAAGATATTATGATAAACCATTGTATAAACCATTGTAAAAGTTGCATACCCACATCATTGTTGGCTAAACCCTATATGGATTTATATGGTATCATAGTTGTTGGTGTTCAATATCATGATATTCTCATTGTACCTTAGAATCCCCACGTCGTGCGAAACGTCATGGCGAATTCGGGACACACGCCAAGGGGCGATTTCGCGGTCGGGGGTCGCTGCATGGGGATCCAACTTCTTCAGCAAAAGCCTGGGTGACACTCAGTGCCATCAAGTGAATGGTCGGAATGAAATGACATTTCTTGACATTTCTTGACATTTCTTGACATTTCTTGACATTCTTCTCTATTCCGTCTATTCCGTCTATTCCCGAGAGAAATCCTGGGTCTTCCGGGTGAAGATGGTTGACGCACCTTCTGACAAGCGCTTTTACAACGTATCAAATATTCGAAACCGCTTGCAGTTTGATAAGTTTGAACGTCAATCGTCTCTCCTGGTGTCCACATTGGCTCCACTTGGGCTCCACTTTGGCTCCCGGCTCGACTTGTCTTCGGGTCATCGTCCCCTCCAGAAGGCCCTGGTTGCTGGTGTCCCAGTCCAGTGGCCGGACCTGATGAATTCATGTTGTTTCGACACGTGAGGAAAGAGATGTGAATCTATTCAGATGATATAACTAATATAATATATATATATATTACTTATATATATAACTATAAGATACTATAAGTACGTTTTTCCAAACAAGTCTGTTGTGAGTTTTGGACGTATGGAACTGGAAAACCAGTGAAAACTATGCTGGGCAGGTTCAGTTGTGCATTCAAAGATTGCTGAGGCTCGGACAATCGGAAAGAAATCGTGGTCGCTATTTGACACCCTGAAATTCGCAATCGACTCAGAATCTACCGGCACTGGGAACGACCTTGTTTGAACCAGAAATTCTTTGCATTGGATGGTGCTGTACTTGGCCGCTTGGCCGCTGACACATGGAGAAGGTGCCGAAGGGTAACAATCTGTGGCAAGCCTAAGCCACGCAGAATGCGGTATGCAGAAAGTCTGAAGAACTTGGACGAGTTGGACGAGTTGGACGAGTTGGACGAGTCACAAAACAAATTTCAAATATTTTCAAATGAAAGAATAGTTTGCATTAGTTTGCACTGTTTGCACTGTTTGCACTTGTCCCTCGGCGATATTCGGCGATATTCGGCAATCAGGTCTGATCATGCGACGTTGCCATGCATGAAATGTTGCCAAAATGTGAATGCGTTCTGAGCATGGCACATTCACTGAGATCTACCACATGCATGACTTTCATCACGGGCTCAATGGCTTTGTCCTGCGCAAGGAATGGTATCTCCGGGGATTCAGAAGGCTTACAAACTGCATAGCTGGATGAAGACTCATAGCTTTAGCTATGCCTGGCTCTTAGATGAACTATGATGAACATGATGAACTTCTATAAGCATTATAATAGCTACCTTGAACTTGAATATTTGTTTGGATTTGTTTGGATTTGTCATATTTTGAATATGTTGGCTATGCCAAGCTTAGCTATGCCATTATGCTTAGCTGCTTGGCTCGGAGCGTCGGAGCGTCGGAGCGGGGTCCGTGAAGGTGATGGCCGGGATGCCCCCGAGATTTCGCGTCTCAGCGTGGTGTTGAACATGTTGAACTGTGAAAATTGTGAAAATTGTGAAATAGATCGGAAAATATCGGAAACAACAAATGAGTTGAATAAGATCTGAAATTGTGAATAAGCAGAACATTAACTAACGAGATCAACAAATCGTTCATTCTCGCAGAGCTTTCAGTCCCAGATTTGCTGAGGAACACTTGAAATGTGCCAAAATGACTTGAAAGTCTGTTCCAAATTCGACACTGAACCGTGAACTTTGTTAATTTTTTTTGGCCCTAGAGTTCGATTCGCTCCATCTTAGGGAGCCACGGCCAAGTTGGCATCAAAGAAAGGCAAGGAAACCTCACAGTTGCCAAGGGCCACACCCGAAACATATCTAATCACAATATCTGAACCACTCGAGATGTTCATGCTGGTGTACAGCAGGCAGTCTCATCAAAGCTGCAGCTTGAGATTGATGCCATGATTGGGATTGCTCTTCCCAGTTAGGATTGACCTGACCTTCTTGAGCTACATCGAGCTACAGAAGTCTATAAGATCTCTAGGTAATCAGCGGCAGTCGGCAGCCCTGCCTTGTTCGCCACGAAGATGGCGGCCTCGATTTGTCCGTCGGTATGGAATCTTTATGCCAGCCATCAGCTTGGAAGACACATGAAGACACCAAGGCAAAGGTCATCTAAGGATTAATCAAAATCAATCAAAGTCTACAAACTTCAATGTTTCACTGCTGTTTTGACGAAGAGTTCACCAAGGTTTTTTCCCAGAATAAATATCATAAATCCACACGTCCTTTAAATCTTGTCAAAGTATTCAAAGTTGAGCTCGGGATTCCGAGCCAAGGCCGAACTACAGAGAGGCAACACAGAGTTGGGCAACGCCAAGACCTGGTCGCAGGTCGCAGGGCAAAATGGATGGCAAATGGAAGATGACTCTGAGATGACCTTCAGATTGGGTTCCCAATTTAGTTTCTCTTCCAGAATCGGAAACAAAATATCCTGGATAAACTGGGACATAATCTTCTGGGATGGAAAACTAATGAAGGAAGCGATTGCTACCGGGCGGCTACCGGCATTTCATTCCAGTTTCAGCATTCGGAGCCTCAAAGACGGTGATGGCCATGGCAAAGGCGCGCGTCACCGCGGCGCAAAAGGCCGAAGCGCCCACGATGGCACAGCCTCGGCGGTTCACCAGTTGCGTTGTGGAAATCTAGAGAAGTTGACCACCGAATTCTGATGAAACATGGATAAACCTGGGGTGTGTCAACAATCATCAGCAGAAACTTGGACATAATCTTGTGCTGCGATCTTTCGAGAATTGCTGGGCTTCAAAACGCGCAAAGAAAGCTCCTTTTTGATCTTCTGTTGGCGGCTGGCCTTAGGAAGCAGTGGCAGAAATGGATGTGGTGGCAGAAAATCTACATGAACCAATCGCAGCCAATCTGATTGAAAATAACCAAATCTTCAGATTGATCTTCCTCCCACTTCAACTTTTCAAGTGCCTTGTTCAACAAGGTCAGCATCTAAGGTCCTTGCCATCCTTGGTGAGGATCATTGATACAAACCACTCAGGCCTTGGTACCCGCTGCTCCCGTCACTGCGTCATCCCCGGTCATCCCCGGTGACGAGGAATGGCCGTGGTACCACTCAGCTGGCCCCTGGGTTTCCCCTCAGCTGCGGGCAAAAGGACATGGCCAAAGACGCGGCCCAGCAATCCTCCGATGATCATGGTGGGAGCCACCACCTCAACGCTTCAACAACGCTTCAACAGGCTTAGGACCGGTTAGGATCGGTTAGGACCGGTTAGGATTGTCACAGAGGTCTTCCAAGAAGTTGCCAGAGCTTGCTGTGAGCTTGCTGTAAGCTTGCTACTCCTGCAGGGATAGCTGATGACAGCGCCTCAGGTGTACGGATACGACGGATACGATGGATACGACTCCCCATCGCCGTCCGCCGTGTACGCCGTGTACGCCACCGTGCTTTGAGACACGCGCAAGGATCGTCATTGTCCACTTCATCAGAAAACCTCCCGAGTCGAGTTCCAACAAATTCCAACAAGTTCCAAGAAGTTCCACCAAGTTCCACCCATGCCAACAAGTTCAAGTTCAACCAACAGTTTCGTCAACGATCCAAATTTCTGAACTGTCCAAACCCGAATTGCCACATTTTGTCACGCCAAGATGCACAGGGTCATCGTTCCGGCCACTCCGGCCCAGGGAAGAACCTCAAACTCGACATGCCAACGTCAAAAATTTCAGGAAATTTGGACGTTACAGACATTCTGACTTCGCAGTCTAATGTTTTGTGACACTTGTGAATCATAATCCGAAATGTTGGAATATCTTGGAAAATTTTTGAACGTGGCATGAAAAGTTGCGGCATGAAGTCGATTCTGGCATGTCGACATCCTCACCCGCTGATTTGCACTGATTTGCGTGTCAGAGATGCACAAGATACAACATGACTCTTTCTAGGTAGAAAGTTGTTTCCTTGAATGGGACACCAATTTCTGTTCTTTTTAAGCATCTGTCTTCAACACGGTTTGCAAGTGTTTTTCTTCATTCATCTGGTTACATCATTGTTCTTGATATATTGTATATATATATATAAATCCAATGCTGCAATATATATATATATAAATCCAATGCTGTTTCAACAAAACTCTCCGGCATCATTTTCCAGATGCATTTACCCGTGTCGTTCTGTTCTTGCTTTCAGGAAGGGAAAGAAACTAGTTGCCACCTGAGATCTCTCTATAGAATTTTCGCGATCATATTGTATGAGATATAGAAGGGCATGGCTCAAATTGCCATCGCCAAAAATGGAAGACGGGGATCGTTACGTTCTACACCAAAAATCTCTTCAAAATAACTGATATGTGATGAATATGAAAAGATTCAGGCAGCTCTGTTGTATCAACGTTGCGCTGATGCTGTGCGCGCTCACTCTTTTGTACTGTTGGCAAACAGTCTCAGGCTCAAGGCCTGTTGATCCATAATGTTGACAGTGACATCCAGCAGCTGTTGAACTGTACACGAATTGTGCGTTGGACAATGTTGTTAATTACTTAACACGGCCCCTCAATTTCTTGGAGCTTCCAACACATTGCACAAAACAAACATTGTTGAAACGCAATCACATTATGTTGATACTATTTGATTAGGTGTTGATCTCTGTACAGGGCTGACGGCTTGTAGTTTTACATCTTTTGCCCAGCCGCAGATGTTGATCAAACACTCATCTAATTTTGTGCATTCCCGGCTCTCACGTTTGAACCTCTTGTTGCGCAGGGATCTGCTGAAGATCCAAAGACTGTTGGTTGAGGTGCCAGTCTCACCTGTTGGATGACTTCTCATCCTTCCATCTGTTGATCATCATCGGTTGTTGCGCAATTCTCACGCAGCAACTGTTGGATCTCATCCTTGGGCATGGTGAGTGGCAAATTGTTGAGGTGCCACACATTGATCTCTTTGAAATGGTTGTTGATCATCTCTTCTGTCCACTGTTGCTCGACCCATGTTGCCAGGTGGCTGTTGCCTCTGATCCTCTCAATTGTTTTGGCTCCTCGGAACAGGATGTTGCCTGTGTTGATGCCGCTGGTGATGCTGGTGCTGTGCATCTGTTGCAGCATCTCCATCACAGCATCCCTGGTGGATGTTGTGAAATGATGGAGCATCTGTGCTCCACCATACTCCAAGCATTGGAGTACGAGCCTCTTCTCCTGTTGTGTTGATTCCACGTTCATGTTGGACACTTGGACCGGGATGTTGTAGGCCCACATCCAGTCCTTGTTCCGCTGGAAATAGTTGCAGATCTGTTGAAGCATGGTGTTGCCTCCATCTGCATTGATTTCCCAGATCTGTTGGGATGCCAGCTCAAACGTTGTGAAACGAAGGTTGCATCCACTCTCGATCTGTTGCTGTGGATACATGTAGCCCCTGTTGAACATGTTGATCACCCGGTTGCCTGTTCGAAGACGATGTTGTTGAACATCCTCAACCCAGGTAATCATGAGCCACTTTGTTGGGAGCGCCAGTTGTGGCGAAGGCGCTAAGATCAACTTGTCGAAGTTGGGCATACGTTGGCTGCCCGAAAGTGCTGGGATCACCGTGTTGGTTGACTCCCCAGCCGTCTCTGTTGGTTTGATGGAGTTGTACTCCTCGATGGTCATCACAATCCACCATCGTGGAGTGTTGTTGTCCACACTTGTTGCGTGGAGATCATCTGGGTGAAGGTGTTGAGGGTTGGCCACGTCGCTGTTGAGGATCTCAACGGCGTTGAGGCCCAAATCCTTCAACGTGACCGGCAGCTTCATCGGGAGTGTTGGACTCCTCACACCTGCCATGTTGACCAGAGACATCGTGTTGATACTCCGGTTGTGATCCTTCACTGTGGATCTTCCAGCGGTTGGAAAACGGCTGCACACGAAGCGGCGTAATCACGTGTTGTCAACAAAATGTTGACATCCTGCAAAAAACGACAAAACAAATTCATGTTGCAATCCGACATGTTGTCTAAGACAGTCATGTTCCAGAAAGAAAATCACAGAGTTGAATCTCCATGTTGGCCACCATGTTGAAACTTCCCAGTAAATGAATATGTTGATATACTCCATGTTGAAGTAGATAACCTAGATGTAGAACATGTTGTCAACCTTTGTTGACACCATGGCTCAAAAAAGAAATGTATGTTTGTGTGTGTATGCCACGCACGATGTTCGCACGTTGTACACGCGTCCGCACGTTAACACGCTAGCTGCAGTGAAACTGTTGTTGTTGTTGGTTGTTGCTGTCTGTTCAGTGATGCTGGGTGCTGATGCCAACATCACTGATGTGACGCAAAAGCGTCTCTGTTGCAAGAGCTCCGATGTCCATTGGAGCTGGGCCTCCTCCTAAATTGCTGCTGACTGCTGAAGACGACTATTGTTGGAGTCTTGAGAACGCTGTAGTGGTCCTATAGTACTCCATGATTGTTGTCCTCACCTCAGCATATGTTGGTGTTGCACTGGCATTAAGGTATAAGTGTTGTTGGAGTGGTCCTGTTGTCTCATTCATGAGAATTGCTATCTTCACTTGGTCTGGTAGTTGGGCGTTGTTGTCATGCTCGTAGCGTGCAGCTCAAATTCCCATGTTGAGAAGGACTCCTCCAAGTTGTTGGTGTCGAACTTGGGTTTGAGTAGCTTTGTGAGGTAGCCTATGCTTCTTTTTCCAACAGGTGTTGCAAACTGTTGCACAGTTGCCTGTAGACTTCTAAGCCCATTGCGTCTTGGTATTGTCTGCATAGTGTTGCTGCTGGGCCGCTGGTGATGTTAATGAGTATGTATTTGAGGTTGTTACACAGTTGTGTGCTGCACCAAGCAGCTCTGCATCTGTGAGCACTGTTGTTGCTCTTTCTGCTCTTGAAAGCAGCTGTGGAAAGATGCTGTCCTGTAGGCCCATGTATGCTGAGAACTTGTACTTCCACTCTTCGAATGTTGCATAGTTGCCATCATATGTTGGAGGTTTCAACTTCAGCCTGTGTGTTGATGCTAGGGCTTCTGCTTGTGTTTCTCCTGCTGTTGGCGATCCTATCTCATATGCCGTTGCCATCCTTGTTGTAGAGAGTCCCCCACACTGTATAGTTGGGATCAAGCCCTCTTGCTGCGCATCTTGTTGTTGAGTTTGTTTCTTTTTA
Source organism: Cladocopium goreaui (assembly GCA_947184155.2). Lineage (NCBI taxonomy): Eukaryota > Dinophyceae > Suessiales > Symbiodiniaceae > Cladocopium > Cladocopium goreaui. The sequence goes on along the minus strand of CAMXCT020000912.1, from coordinate 41,408 downwards.
CCTTGTCGTTGCAGGGGTGGTGTGTTGGGCTGCTACCCTTTGTTGCTCCAGCTGTTGTTGAGAGTCCCCCAGTGTTCTGGGATCAAGCCCTCTGCGTGTTGGAGCTCACCTGGATGCTTCCAGGATCACTGCTCCGCTACCATGAAAAGATTCAGGCAGCTCTGTTGTATCAATGTTGCAGCTGATGCTGTGCGCGCTCACTCTTTTGTACTGTTGGCAAACAGTCTCAGGCTCAAGGCCTGTTGATCCATAATGTTGACAGTGACATCCAGCAGCTGTTGAACTGTACACGAATTGTGTGTTGGACAATGTTGTTACTTAACAGAATATATATATATGATATAAGTTATAAGTGCCAATATCTGCAGTTTTGTCTCTGGATCTTTTAAAGTTTGACACATGCGCTGTTTCTGCTTTTGCGCACCCAGGTGTCGTTCTCGAGCAGCGTCTTGTCGAAGATCGTGGAGATCATCAGCGGCTGCGGCTTGCCGCCCAGCAGAGGCAGCGCGGACGCCAGGACCGTGTTCACCGTGACCACCTCAGCGCCGTCACACGGCCTTGAAACAAAACAAGGGAAAAAACGAGGGAAAAGACGAGGGTCACAAGATGTACCAAGATGTACCGAGAAGATGACAGATGGTCAAGAGGGTCAAGACTTGTCAGGAGATGTCAAAGGTTGAGAGGTTGCACAGATTTCGTTCAAAATGCATCAACATCATTCAACATCTGCTCATAATTTGCTGATCAATTTGATCTGATTTGCAAATCATTGACTTCTCAGAAATGCCGCGGCACTGCTGCAACCAAGAACAAATCGCGCCACTTTCCTCCCAACCTTAGCTCAGCAGCTTCAGCAGGTTCAGAGCTTTGCTAATCTGTAAATGTGTCAGAAAACGTGTCAGAACACATCATGCATTGGGTCTGGTTGGACTATCATGGAGTATCACAGTGGATCATGCTCAAAACACTTTCATAACACTTCCATTGACGTCCGAGATCTGAATGTGTCAAAAACGCGTTCCAACGTGGTTTGCCACAGCCGTGTGCCACAGCCGTGTGCCACAGCCGTCTGCCAAAGCCGTGCCAGGCAGTGCCAAGGGACAGTCGAACGAAACATCGCCAGAGACAGGCGCAACAACCTCGAGCCGGATCCTCGGCACCGCGAGTTGTCACGAGCGAGTTGGAAGACAAGTGGAAGACAAGTTGTCATATCTTCGGACTGTCTGAAGACGAAGTGACGACGAAGTGACGACGAAGTGACGACGAAGTGACGAAGTCACGAAGTTGGAAAATGATGGATGTGAAAATGTGAAAATGTGAAAATGTGAAAATGTGAAAATGTGAAAACGAGTTGTCACATTTGCAGGTCGTCTCATGTCGTCTCTGCGTCGGGTCATCGCACGGCTTCTCCCAACAGCGGCTCTTGGTTTCCTGCGGCCTCCAAGTGACAGCAGGTGGACTGAGGCAAAAAACGCAGGGGTGACTCTCAAATGATCCAAAACACCCACTGTGACATTGTGTTTCTTTAAGGATATGGTCACAAAGTCACTACATTCTGCAGGAATCACTGATTCAGAATCGAACAAAACCATAAATTGCTGCAGGCTCCTTTCAGAACGCCAAAAAGGATGGTTCTGGGCCACTTCAACATGTCTATCTCTGAAAAAGAAGTTAACACGAATTAGATGGAACAATTCAGAAGTGTCACAACTATTCAGAAGCGTCACAACTTTCATTTGGCTCACAACTTTGGTCACTTTCCTTTGGATCCTTTGGATCCTTTGGAACTGGAATTCCGACCATGCCGGAAGTGACCATGTGGATATCGATATACAGTATGCATCAGTATATCGATCAGTATATCCATGTCATTCCATGTCATTCCATGTCAATTGCCAGATGAATCCATATAAATGATCCATATCTTATTAGACATTATTATTGATATGATATATATATATAATATAATATTTAATATATATATATATATATATATTGATATATATATATATATTGATATATATATATATATACATCAATTAGCGGAGGTGCGCTGTTTGCTAGTTGAAAACAAGGTATCGGCTCTGTGCTAGGCCGAAGGAAGTACTACCCCCCTTCGTGCTTAGCTAGGGACCTTTTCCTTAGTGGGATTTCGCGCGGCTTCCCACCGGCGGCATTGCAGCTGCCTTTGCAACGTGCGCTGACTCACTGGTGTCCCGGCACCAGTCTAAACAAAACCCTGGGTGCGTTGGAGATCCTCGCGTAGCCTGTGCTCTCCCGGGGTTCCCGGTGATCACCTGCGACAAGTTCGGCTAGAGTGGTTTATGGTTGGGGGCTCCTTCCTCTCATTGGTGCTTGTGCTCTTTTTGGTCTTCCAGGTGGACACTTCTGCCAAGGGCCTTTTGATCCTCGTGAACTACCAGTACGGCGACTGCCACAGTTCGCAGACACCTCCGACGCAAGAGGGCTGCTGCACGCAGAGCTTGGCATCTCCATCGACGAGGTATCATCAAGCTATCCAAGGAGAGACTTTCGAGCATTTTTGCAATTCTCCAGGTACATCACTCACGAGATCTGGTTTTCCTTCGCAGGCTGGTCACAGCAATGTCGGGCGATACCAAGACTCCGTGGCGATGCAGATTCTGCAAACAGCTGCGCAAACAGAGCGCACAGTATTGCCAGACCTGTCATCAACCCTGGCAGAATGTGATCGACTCGTCCTATGTGCATGGGACAAAGCAAACCACACAGGGACAAGGTCAACCACAATGCAGCCCCATGGCAATCTCAGCCAGATTGGTCTCAATGGCAACAGTCCCAGGGCAACCGAGGACGGACGCCATCACCAAGGCAACGTTCCAAGAGTGCCAAAGGCAACAAGACCCCCAAGAACCAGGGGAATCAGGGTCAACCAATGCAGCAGCCGGTGTTGCCTATGATGCCGCCTGCACCAACCATGATGGGTCCAAATATGCAGATGTACCCACAGATGGCATATCCATTTCCGCAGATGAACATGACAGGACATCTACCACCATTGCCACCTCCAGATACTCCTTGGCAAATGAGTATGCCTGCAGGGGCCAAGATGCCTGCACCAGTTTTGCCAACACCAGCACCGGCACCGACAACGATGTATGTGCCAACTATGCCGAGTATGCCTGCAGCACCATGCACATCAGTTCCCAAGGCACCTGCGAGCTCTATGAGCGATCCGGGTGTTCGTGGATTGATGTCCATGATGCGAGGAAGACAGGCCGAGTTACCGGAAGACATGCAGAAGAAGGTGCAAGCCATGTTGCTCAAGTATGGCAAGCAGTCGACAAAGGATCTGCACGCAGCTGTCACAGCTTTGGACAAATCCCGCGAGGAGTATGATCAAGCTGTTATGGCCAGAAGCCAGCATCACGCATGCTGGAAGAAATTTCTTGCAGATGCAGTACAGATGTGGCAGTCCTATGCAGATCAGTTTGTCGAGCAAGAGCGGAAACTTCAAGAGCAGGTGACAGGGGCAAGAGAGACCTTTCTCATGGCCAAGTCCGAGCTCGAGAACGCCAAGCTAGATGCTGGGGAGGTCTTGCACCCTTCGGACGACGAGCTTGTGGAGGGCGAGAACGAGACCACAGCAGGGACCTCGATAGCCAGCAAGCTCACAGAGACTATGCAAGGTCTGGCAACATCTCTCCAGAACCTACACAAGGAAGCAGAGACTCTTGTGGAAGAGGATGCGCATGTGGCCAAAAGGCCTCGCACCGCACTTCGACCAGAAGATCACGACATGCCACAAGTGCCTGGCGATGGTTCATCGCATTTTGGCAAGGCTGGTTGAGTATGACTCCAGAGTATGCCAACCTGAAGCCGTGGCTGAGTTTTGACCACGTGCAACCTTCCCAAGTGCCAGTTGTCATGAAATGGACACATAGCATTCTCCAGGAAGAGAACTTTGTCAATGAATGCAGAGCCATTGAACAAGCGCGATCGTTAGCTTTTGAGCTTGGGGTTTACGACGGCGTTCATGGTCCTCATCTTGGCGAAGTGCGCACATCAGAATCTCGTCCATGCCGACCTGTGAGAAGATTAGGGGTTCATCCTTTCACAGACATCTTCATCGGCAGTGAGAACGACCTTACTATGTATTCCACCATTGTTTTGGAATCCTGCCTTGGACATGGACAGATGCCATGGGCAGCGGGGCTTCTGAGAGGAGGAGAGTTCTCTACCATCATGAAGCCAGAAGATGATTCAGCATCCTCATTCAGCGCTGTGTTTCTGCCAGAACACATCATGCCTACACTACATGTTCCCATTGTAGCAGTTCCCAAAGGTGATCCAATTCAGATGAAACCGAATCGACAAGAAGATCCACAAATGTTAGACCCGTCTGATGGCTCTGAAGGCGAACATCCACCAGGTCGGCAAAGAGATCCTCACAGACCACCATTGCGGTTCTTTCCTGCCTGGGTTACCCAATTGTGGGATTTACTACAAGCCGAAGGAGCAGTTGAGATGGAAGAGGAAGGTCCAGTTTTGTATTTGCAGTCCTTCTACATCAGTCACCGGCATCACCCTCACCAACACATTTCTCGACCATTGCGCATTGACCGAGATTATGTGGATTGGGAGAGAGATTTCCGTTTTGTCTGGGAAGACTTTGTAGATGAGAATGCACCAATGGACATTCATCTGGTACAGCCTGAGCACCCTCTTCCAGTTACAAGAGGCGTTGCAGCAACAGTGCTGCTCACACAACATCCTGTTCCCCGTCAAGTTGCTTGTGTTGTTTCTGCGATGTATGACGATATTCCTACAACCAGAAGAGTTGAGTCGGCACATTCCCTTGGACATCTCACCTCTCCCAGGGACTTCCTATGGCATGCAGGAGCTCTACAAGCTTGCGAAGAAGTACAACAACAAGGATATGGATTCTGCACTATCAAAGCTGGTCCTTTCGAGTTTGATCAGACCAGACCGATGCGCCTGGTAGATGGACTTGGCATTGTGGTCCGCATCCCTCCAAGGCTTATACGGACCAAGAGTGGGAAGCTATCTTCTGTTCGCGATTTCGTGCAGATCCTGTGCCTCAGATGCGCTTCCCAGAAGATGATGATGCCGTACATTTCATGGCACGCTCCAGTGCCCAGTTATTTGCAACATACCAAGCAGCCAGTTCATCCTCCACCACCAGAAGCAGGTCTGCAGCTTCCTCAGACCAATCCAATGTGGATGAGGGAGAGAACTGGCGTTTAGCGATTGTCTACACCGTAGATGGACAAGCAGTACAAGTTGATGTGCCCTGGACAGATGCTCACCTTCGAGTTCAAAAGATTGCGCAGGCTTTCTCCATCCCAATCCCAGAAGAGCAAGTCACACAGGTCTATCATGTAGCGGCTACTCCACAAGATCTGGCACAAGAAGAACTTGAGTGTTTTCTTCTTCAACGAGAACAGGACGTACCCAGCTCGACGCTGTTACGCCTGATCTTGGTTGACATTGAATACCGTCCAGATCATCGTGGTGCTGCAATGCGGATTGTACGCAGAGGTTTTTGGCTTCCACACAGGAGCAATGCCATCTCAATCATCAGACTTTTGGGGTATGAGGGACATTGTTCTCCCCGATACAGGAGATGTTCTCTTTGGCACAACCACCATGTGATTGACATTGAAGCCAATCATCTCTTACAGCTCTCCCATGGAGACTATGTCAGATTTCATCTACCATGGAGCCCGGACGATGACATGGACTATCTCTTTGGTCAAGAATGTCAACCTGCATCAGAGGAACATGCTGCCTTATTCCAAGTACAGGCGAGCATTATTATCACTGATGGAGGTCATTTTTCTGGAGCTTCGGCGCCGCACTGTCCCATTCAGATGAGATCCATTCGTGAGAGACGGCCACCTCGCGACCTTTTGCCCCATGCTCTTCAAGAGCAATTGCGAGCCCTCTGGGATCGGCCACATCTTCGGCAACGTTTTCCTGATCGCTCTGAAGTGATGCTCTTTGACACATGGTTTCTCAGCAATAGAGGATTCCATCGATGAAGTTCCCAGGCTGGCAGCTCTACCTCCAGATGTAAGCACGTGGATCAGCCACCTCCGGCATGTATGGTCTGACAGAGTTGATGCCATGCACATTGCAACAATTGTTCCAGTACAGCCAGGGACCTCAGATCAGCGACATGGAGGGCATCTGATTCTCCTGCAAGATATCCTACCTACACAAGCAGGCTGCCTTTTCAGCCGACTAGGTCCTGGCAGTCCTCAGGGACTACCAGTACGTTTTGCAGCCATCTTTGAACAACCCATGACAATTGAGCCGTTTCTCACTCAGACTGAAATGACTTATCTATGTGGACAGCCTCAGGTTATTTGCAGATTGGCTTGGGCGGGATTTTATCTACAGCCTGGCTTCTCGGTGCACATCCTTTCGGGCACACATCTTCAATTGTCAGTTGACACCATGAACATTGGGTATTCTAGCCAAGACAATGAGGACATCGTCATGATGCTTCAACAGCCCCATGTGCGCCCAACAGGTGAGCAGGTGGCTCATACTCACCGGCCATGGGGTCAACAGACACGACCACTTCAATGTAAACTACCTGAAGGCGGAGTTGCATCAGACAGGATCTACACCACTGACCAGCAGCCAGATCAACAGCCTCCAGAACATCCGGAGGGTTTCATTGAGCTCAGACTTGGAGATGTCAACCAATGCCTCACAGAGTTACGAGGTATTTGGGAACATCAGACCATTGAAGCTGAAGGTCATCTACAAGTCATGACCTGGTATGCTGACACAGAACGCTGGCCACGTTGCCCAGAAGCTCGTGCTGTCCAGCTGCCCAGTGATTTGTCCCAATGGATGACTCGGCTCATTGAAGCTTGGGACGATCGAGCAGATCCAGATGAAGTCTTCCATCTTCATATGATTCAGCCACAGCCACAGACAACTTTCTGGGAAGATCATCCAGCACCACACGTTTTGGTGATCCAGCAACCAATGCCAGATCGACGAAGTCTCCATTTTACTGCTTCCAACACAGAAAGATCTACCTCCCAACCTTTGCAATTCGTTGACACTCTTGCGCACCCAGCGACGCAGAGCAGCGTTTTACAGGCAGCAGGATGGGATGATCAACTTGGACTCCTACATCACATTCAGTATGAGATTTGGTGGGGAAATGACATCATCATGCAGGAAGGCTTTGCACATCTTCGTAATGGCAATGCGCTCACTGTGATTGCGCGACATCTCGATGACAACAGCCCACATTCTTCCATAGCTTCAGCAGATGCCACGGAAAATCATGTATCCCTGCTGCAGATCCAGGCAGTTCGTCAACCAGTCCAACTCACCTTGGAAAACCTACTGCCCATTGAGGAGGAGGAGATTGACTACCAGACTGCGGAGACAGCAACAGTGGCCATTCGCCTCATCAAGGGTGCAGAGATAGCTCCTCTACCAACTTATATTGAGTGCCAGTCTCCATGGTGCGAAAATGATGTTGTCACGGAGTTGCACTGTTGGGGTCACAGATGTGATGTATACCGATTTGGCGAACATGATGTTGCTCTGTTTTCCGAGCGGATGGAGTACAGAAGCAGGCATGAACCACTATATGCTCTGCCATACTGACACCACGGATCCAGAAGGCCAACTCCTCCACTCGCAGGCGAAAGTGATGACTGAAGTTGACCTGATGAGCTTTTTGTACGACTGTGGTTATTGGAGAGCACCCATCCAATCAGTAGAGTCTCTTGCGCCGGGGCTTTTCCGTGTCCAGTTCCTGAATGTGCAGGTTCAACAAGTCCAACACACCATTTGCAGCCGAGCCAAACCAGCATGGCCGGTCTGCACCCACCTGATTGGAGCACGAGGGCCTTACTTTACTCCAACAACTGATGTAGCTGGCGATGATTGTGTCATTGGTCTGGGCATTGCTCTTTATGACTTCATGAAACTGTTCACGTCCGCAGACGACATCTTATGCCGAGATCCAGCAGGACACGATTTTCCAGAAGTGACCAAGGCAGCTCTCAAGATGAGTGCATCTACGTGCCTTGATGACTATGATCGCATCATTGTGTACACAGATGGATCTTCCAAGGCGAAGGACAGGCACGGACCGCCAATCTGGAATGACGAGCAAGGCCATGGAGATTCCTGGGCTTTCGTTGTGGTAGGGGAGACCCTGACTGATGAAGAGCACAAAGTCGAAGTATTAGGTTGGACCACACAGCCGGTGATCTACGACCACCAAAGCGACCATTTCATTGGTGCTGATGGCATAGGATCGTACCTCGCCGAGAGGGAAGCCTTAGCCTGGGCTGCCATGTGGCGGCTCGCTCAGAATTCCAGAGTGGACACCTTATTTCGTAGTGACTCACTCACATCAACCAGACAAGCACTCGGGCTCATGGGCTGCTCGGAAAGAACTCTTTCCTTCAATACCTTTCGTGGATTATTCCAATCTCTAGAAGCAGCCCTTCCTCAAGGAGCTCTAGAAGTCGAGCATATCCACAGCCATACAGGTGAACCATTCAACGAAATGGCAGATTGGCTTGCACGCACTGAAAGAGAGAAAAGTTTCTACTACCCAAGACAACGTCTGGTCCTCGCGCAATGGCTTCCAATCATTCCTCATATGTGGACTTTGTTTAGCCAGGCGGATGGGCTACCTCCTCTTTGCGCAAATGGGCTTCATGCACCCACTCCTCAGCTGCCACCGTTGTCGAAACCCAAGCGGTGCACGGTGCAGGCCAATTCCTCTCACAGAGCAGGCAACTTTCATTTGAGTGCTGGCACGGCCAATGTCACCTCGCTCTACAATGGACCATGGGGTCATGCTGGGAAGACTGACTATCTGAGGCAGCAGTTTATCTCCCACAATTTGAACTTCCTTGGTTTGCAAGAAACACCGGCGCCAGAGACATTTGGACAGGTTGATGGAGTGCTACGGCTTGGTTCAGGTTCTGCAAAAGGACACTATGGCACTGAACTATGGGCGAACCTCAAGATCCCTTATGTATGGATCGGAAGACAGGCACACTACTTGAAGCCTAAGGACTTTCAAGTTCTTCATCGCGATCCAAGAATGCTTGCAGTCCAGATTGAAACACCCTACATGAAGCTCAAGATTCTAGTAGGGCATGCCCCACATTGTGGTCATTCTCTCCAAGAGCGTGAGCAATGGTGGCACACATTCTCCAATCATGCAAGACTCCGACATGGTTATGAGCGTTTGCTCGTTCTGATGGATGCCAACGCGGACCCAGGACCACGTGATGATTACGTAGTCTTCAAAGATGGCTTCTTATCCAATGAGAACACGCCTCTCTTGCAAGACTTTTTGACGGAACATGACCTTTGCCTCCCAGCGACGAGTGACTGTCATTGGGGGCCACATGACACTTGGGTGAGTCCGAATGGAGCACACCTTCACTGCCTTGATCATGTTGCCGTACAACAATAGACATGAGTGTACATACAGCTGCGTTTTGCAAGATCTTGATCTTGGCAATGGTTGCTGGGACCACAGTGCGACAGCGGTCCAGCTACAGTGGCATGAGCAATGTGACATTCCCCAAAAAGCCCCGCGGCTGAAGCCTTCTCCAACATATGACATCAATGGACTGCGCAGCAAACATGTTCAGCTGGCGATTGAAGAGTCTCCATCGGCCCCATGGACACAGGACATTGAGTCCCATGTTGATGAGTTCAATCATCACCTTCTCCATGGAGTTGCCAACCATTGTCCACAACCACAACGGGCCCCGAAGAAACCCATCTTCACAGCAGAGCTCTGGCAATTACGGGAGACAAAGTTAGCCACCAAGAAAGCGCTCAAGGACATCTCCAAGCGACAGAAACAAGAGATGTTACTGTTCTGCTTTTCAGCTCTTCGATCTCGAACTGCTATCTCCGTGGATGGTGGCTTCTTCTGGCAATACGACACATGGTTGCTGTGCAGCCGGGTCCGAGCATACTGCAAGTTCCACTGCAGTGCCAACCAATTGCGAGGAAGACTTCAGCATGCCAAATATGGGCAGCTCAAAGACATTTTGAGTGGCATGACTGCTACCACACCTGCAGCGAACATTTTGCACGAAGTCAAGAACCTCATTGGTCCAACAAATCTCAAGAAGGTCAAGGCCACAACCCTGCCCTATGTGAGGAATCATCAAGGACAAGTTTGTCAGAGTCCTACCGAAGCCCTGGACACCTGGATATCCTTTTTCCAAACGATGGAAGGCGGAGATCGCCTTGATGAGCATCAACAACGAATTGAATGGCTTGATAACCTCAAACGATTTTCTGCAACAGAGATCAATCTGCAACTCAGTGATCTTCCAAGCCTCACTGAGCTTGAAGCAGCCTATCGGAGAGTACAAGTTGCAAAGGCCACTGGGCCTGATCAAGTTGATGCCAGGCTTTGCCACCTTGCGCCAGCAGCCTTGGCTAAGAGGACATATGCCATCTTGCTCAAGACGTTCTTGCATGGCCATGAATGCTTGCTGCACAAGGGTGGTCGATTGCACCCCCTGTGGAAACAAAAGGGCGCGAAAGATCTTTGCGGATCCTTTCGCAGCATCTTGATATCGTCTCACATTGGTAAGTCGATACATCGTTGTCTGCGAGCTCATTCCGCCGACATCTTCGAGAAGTTCCTACAGAAGCAACAGCTGGGCGGAAAGCGCAAGATTCCGGTCACCTTAGGCGTCCATCAGGCGAGAGCCTACCTTCGGTCTCGCAAGCAGCAAGGGCTCAATGTGGGGATGGTGTTCCTAGATCTGTGCGAAGCGTTTTATCGCATCGTCAGAGAGATGGCAATGGGAGGCATTACAAGTGATGAGACCATTGCAAGGATGCGTCAACGGCTCAAATTGGGGCAGGATACCATGCGAGAATTGTATCAACACCTGGACAAGGCCTCCGCCATTGAAAGAGCGGGTATGCCCAAACACCTCCAAATGGTAGTCCAAGCTATCCATTCAGATACTCATTTTCATCTTCAAGGCCAACATGATCATTGCCGTACTCGACTTGGCACTCGGCCAGGAGACTGCTGGGCGGATTTCATCTTCAGCTTCCTCTGGGCACGTCTTTTACATGAGTTGGCGGATGAGCTCAAACCCCTTGACATTCTGGACTCCATCCCCCAACATGGTGGACTCAGATGTGAAGGGATTGCCGCAGACCCAGAAGACACTGAGATGACTGGTCGAGATGATTATCTTGGACCCACTTGGATGGACGACTCCTGTTTTTGCTTTGCTGCCACTGACCCATTGACGCTTGAGAGAAAGGCGGCCAATTTGTGCGGCTTGCTCATACAGAGATCCCAGTCCTATGCAATGACGCCCAATCTCCAACCGGGGAAGACAGCTGCGCTCTTGGTCTTTCAAGGTCATGGTGCAGCAGCTGCCAGGAAGCGATTCTTTGGCCCTCAAACGGACTCCAGTCTTCCAGTTTTACTTGAAGGAGGCGTTCAACGAGTGCAGGTGGTTGCCTCCTATGTGCACCTGGGAAGCCTCCTGCACCATCGGGGGGACATGCGACAAGAAGCACGACGCCGGTTCAGCATCGCTCAAGGAGCTTTCCAACACCACAGGAAAGTCCTCTATCAAAACAAACAGCTGCCTCTTCAGCGGCGAGCAGAACTCTTCCGCACACTCATCTTGAGTAAGTTTGTGTACGGATGCGACTCCTGGACGCTCATGGAGAAGCACACTCGACATTATGTGCATACCTCATTGATGAAGCTCTACCGACGTCTACTTCCTCAGGCATATATCAAATTGTACAGCGATGAAGAAGTTTTGCAGCTGACTGGCCTATCAGATCCGTCTGATTTGTTCCGACAGCAACGGTTGCGACATTTGGGGGCCCTCTACTCCTGTTCTGACTCAGTTCCTTGGGGGCTTCTCAATGCAGATACGGAATGGACGCAGTTGGTGAGGAGCGACCTTGAGTGGATGTGGTATCAACTTCGATCCTCATCCAAGCTTCCGGATCCGCATCACCACTTTGGTGCGTGGGTCAGTCTCATGAAAGACCACCGGCGCTACTGGAAGAAGTTAGTACGTCGAGCTGGTGATCATGCAGCAGCACAAAGAGACAATCTTTTCTCAGTGACTCAATTCCACAGAGCCATTTTGCAACAACTTCATCAAGCACAATGCCTTGTACAAGGACCACCGTCAGAAGTGCGCACATTGGCAGGGCCGGCTTATGGTTGTATGCAATGTCAAAGGAAGTTTGCATCTCGAGGTGGGTGTGGAGCGCACATGTTCAGAGCACATGGACACATTCACCCAGTCCGACGCCTATTTGACACGACGCAGTGTGGATGTTGCCTTCGAGAATTTCACAGCTATGGCAGGTTGAAAGCTCATCTAATTCGAGCAGACTACTGCCGACACAGCCTTCAGAGGCGCAATCATTATGTGGTTCCAGCGGCAGGCATTGGATCCAGTGAGAACGACCACCAAGAACGAATCCTGGATGGACTTCTCCCTCCTCTACCTGGCCATGGACCTCATTTACCTCAAGGGCGACATGGAGTGGCCTTGGACTATAATTTGATCATTTTTGAAGAGATCTACATGCGCATGCTCGAGGTCACTTCGGTTGCTGAAGGCGAAGCTGTACTGAGAGCGGTTGCTTCAGAGATTCCTACCACTTGGGAAGACTTCCGCCAGACGCTGCAAGCCTTGGTGCGTGAGGCCACTCCCGAAGATACGGCAGTACTGGGTATCAGTGCAGAGGATTTCTTTGGTATCTTGCGTAGATTTAGCCTTGAAGCGCAGTGGTCTTTCCTTTGTGAAGAAACCGAAATCGTAACTGAACATTGGCATCGAGAATTGCACGTCTTGGAAGATTTCTGCACTACGGAAGCGCAGACGACTCATTCACGTCAGGGACATGCAGGAGTTCCACGGGGCTTTGGAGCAGTTCGCTACGTGTTGCACGCATTTTCCGGCAGACGTCGCTGCGGAGACTTTCAGTTTTATTTTGATCGTTTAGCTGCATGTACAACTCTTTGTCATTTCACTCGATGTGGTCATAGACTCCACGTGGGGCGACATATCGCGACCGCAAACCAGAGACTTCTGGCTAGGCGCAATTCATGCTCGATGGGTGGTAGCCATTATTGGCGGTCCTCCTTGCGAGACCTGGTCGCAGGCCAGGGAACGCTCCATCGCAGATCATGCTTTTGCCCCAAGAGTTTTGCGCGTCCCGGAGACTCCGTGGGGCCATCCTTCACTCCGTTTGAAGGAACTGAGGCAGATCCGCGTGGGCAATGACCTCATGGGCTTCATCTTGGAAGCGGTCGTCATGCTCTATTGCGTTGGTGGTGTGGCAGCGCTTGAGCACCCGGCAGCGCCGACCTCTGAGGAATCTGTTTCCATTTGGCGGACACCGATTTTGGCCTTGCTTTTGTCTCTGCCAGGCATTGAACTTGTTTCATTGGCACAGGGTCTTTGGGGTGCAAATCCCCCAAGTTCAACGTCTTTTTTGCTTGTGAATGCGCCTGACATGAGACAAGCACTGCGCAAGTGGCAGATTACCCGAGAGTTACCAAAGGGTATCTCTATCGGAAGGGACCAAGCTGGAGGCTGGTCCACCTCAGTTTTGAAGGAATACCCGCCATCCCTGAACGGAGGCTTGGCTGAAGGTATCCTGGCTGCTATAGGACAGTGCGCGAGTGACCCATCTGTCACTGTTCCGATTAGCTTTGCGGACCGCTGTGCCTCCATGATGTGTGCAGAATATGGAGAACACATCGGTCCAGACTATGCCGGCTGACTTGGAATTTTCTTGCTTATTTCCTTCATTTGGCTTGATTGTTTGCTTGTTTGGTGCACTCTTTTTTCGAGTTGTTTCAATTTGCCATCTTATTTGATTCAGTCAGCGGCTGCTGCATGGTGGAACCGGCAGCACAGAATTGATGTGCAGGCCGCAGCGTCCAGTTACGCATCTGTGTGCCCGAGCCAAAACAAATATATTGATATTATGTAATATATGGACATCTGGACATCGATATGGACATCGATCCATATGGATCACTGATCCATTTCGGCCGTGATGGGGGCACCGGCAGCACCGTGCCGATCCGAGCTCCAGGCTGCCACCTGCGGCAGCGGTGCTTCTCGCAGGCGCCAGCGCTTCAAGACCCCGGCCTCAGCTCGGAACAGATCTGGGAAAATATGGAGATCCTTTTGGAGTCATGAGATACCAGTTTTCAGATGGAAAATTCTGTCAAATGGAAATTTCAAGAAAAGTTCAGCAGGAACCTTAAGCCCTTTCCGCATCTTCACGCAAAGTCAATCAACATTTCTCATGACCAAAGGGTTTTCTCTGTTTTTCTTTGCTTCAAATGCTGAGTTCCGTCGCAGTGTAGGAATGGCATCTGACCTGAAGGCACCCGAACCAAGGACCGAAAAGACCTACCTCTGAAGGCATTGCAGATCTTGCAGATCTTGCAGATCTTGCAGATCTTGCAGATCTTGCAGATCTTGCAGACTGCACTGTGTCTTTTCAAGAAAAGGCGAAAGGTTCAGGGGACAAATCAAGACGAAACGCTTGGATATTCGGAAGAGCGAGAGACGACTCCAGAGACCAAGTGAAGTTCAGCTCAGCGTTTCATAACTTGCAGCCTAGCGTCCCAGGTACCACCAGCCAAGCCACAGAGCACACCTGGCACAGCAAAGTTGAAACACATGGTGTTTTCATTTGTGAAACGATTCCCATTCTTTTCCATTCCCGTCATTCCCAAATATTCCCATGTTGAGACACACCTTCCGTGGAGATCTCCGTGCGCCTAAAACGATGTCGATGGCCAGCCGCATCACGGGATAGTCGGTGTCAACTCCTTCTCCCGGAAGCACGTTGGAGCCTCTGTCGTAGCCACGGCCCAATGATTCAGTTTTGTGAAATGGGGGATCCTATGAGATTATCGTACCAGATAATATCGGATCGTTAGATAATCAGAATATATCAAAACAATTCAAAACAGCTATCTTCTTGGGGAAAGTGATGATCAACCATGGGCTTTTGGGGTACCGTACCCCGTGGTGAACACCAAGTCATAGTCAACCAGCTGGAGACCAGTGAAAACCAAAAAAAAACTTGAAAGAATCGGTTTAGAATCAATGTTCAGAGGATCTCTCAGGATTCTTCACAGCTAGAGGCTGGAGCAATTTAATGCATGGAGAATCCAAGCACAAAAGGCAGTTATTTAAAGGTTATTTGAATATTTTTTGTTTTTTGTTGATGTTTGTTGTTTCATCATGTTTCATCATTTTGAGTCAATTTGGCTCACCCAATGTGGATCCGTTGAGGCCGTTGAGGCACTGATCAACGGCAGCAGCCGCACGGAGCCCGAGGTCAGCGTCCGTTCCACGGCGTAGGTGATGGCGCCCACCACCCCGGCCGTGAAGCAGCCCCAGTAGGCGAAGGCGTCGTAGGTCTGACACAGCTGACACGACGGGAAAACGACATGTGGGGTTTCACAAAGATGTCAAAGTGACGTAAAGTGACCACATCGTTGACCAATCGTGACCACCACATGAAATGCTGCTGATCTCTGCAATCTCTGCTGTGGATGATGAAAGAGTATGAAATAGTAGGAAATACTTAGCATTTTAAGTCCTTGTCTTACCGCAACAAATGACACATGATGTGAATCTGGAGATTGATCACACGGCAATCGCCTGCGGCAACATCAACTCCAAAGCAAAGATCACGCCACCTGCAATGTCTGGCAACAAGGCGACGCCCAAGTGTGGAGTTGTTGTGGATGCAAACGAAGGGTGGAAGCACCAACATATCTCCGAACACGTTGCAACAGCATGCAACAGTTGCTGCTTCAACTCTCCAGTCATCGAAAATGAAATGGAAATGTTGAAAAGAAGAAAAGTTATCAAAGGATACTTTATTGAATGTTGCTCCTGTTATCAGCTTCATTGTCTTCATTCTCTACCTTCATCATCCTTCATCTATATCTCCACGATTCTCCAGGTCTCAATTCATCTTTCTTCAGTCTCTTCATCCACGTCTTCATCTTTCCAACTCTTCATCTCTTCCAAAGTCTCTTTGTCCAAGGCAAGGTGCTCACGTGTTCACAAACAAATCCATCTTGCCTTTGTCCGAGGCACCACAGGCACCAACACAATCCATCTAAGTGGAAAACCTTTTGCTCATCTAAAACATGCAAAACATCTAAGAAATATATAGAAATATCCCATCAAAAATGGTTCCCCACCAATCATCAACAACCAAATCACGAGCACATAGCGACCGCATGAAATGACATGAAATGACATGAAATGACATGAAATGACATGAAATGACATGAAATGACATGAAATGATACCATTTGGGGAGTTCAACAAGTTTCAACAAGGTTCCCGCCGCACCGATGGGCGCGGAGAAGGAGGCGCCGACGCCCACGGAGCACGCGGCCAGCAGCAGCTTCGACACCGCGGAGCCCACGCCGCTGCCACCAGCGCCGTGGGCGCCGTGGGAACTCTGGACGCGTTTCTCGAAGAAGGACGGGTGAATCACACGGGCGATGCAGGCCTTGGACAGGGCCAGAACTGGAACTATGGAGAACTATGGGGTACCAGAGAACTATGGAAATATCGGAAGTTGGGAAATTTCCAGACCTTGGAAATCTCTGGAACCAAGGCTCCCACTGCCAGGTGAACATTGGGGCCCTCCTCAGGCTCACCGTCAAGAGAACATGTAGAGAAAATGTAGGGAAAATGTGGTTATCCTCAAAGAGATGCAGAAGTTTGTTCAGTTTCACCCAAATTTTGACCTTCATGTTCACCATACACGGTCGTAGCAGGTCGTAACTGGTCGTAACTGGTCGTAACTGGTCGTAACCGTCATCGTCTCATGTCGTCTCCTTGCCCAAGGGCAAACCGGCCCCAACGCCCAGCGAAAGCGCCAGGGCTTTGGAGATCAACCTGAGACATTTCACGTGACGAGACACTTCGAGACACCCAAGAGATCCCAAGAGATGCAAAGAGATGTGACACCTGAGACACGTTTTGACAAATTTGACGGATTTGACTTCTCCTCATGTTTCTGTTCTTGAAACATTTGAAGTGGTATTAAGTGCAGTTTGGACTGAAGGTTGCCAATGTTGCCATTCAATTGGATTGCACTTAATCAAACAAATTGCCACTCCAAAACAAAGAAACTTGAGGTGAGTTGAGGTGAAACTTGAGGTGAATCTGAGGGTCGCACACTCGGAGGGTCAGGTAATTGAAAAGCACCTTTCCAAAGAGCATCGCCTGTGACACTCTTGTGACACTCTTGTGACACTCTTGTGACACTCTTGTGACACTCT
Source organism: Cladocopium goreaui (assembly GCA_947184155.2). Lineage (NCBI taxonomy): Eukaryota > Dinophyceae > Suessiales > Symbiodiniaceae > Cladocopium > Cladocopium goreaui. The sequence continues at coordinate 24,040 of CAMXCT020000912.1, read as the reverse complement.
TGTGACACTCTTGTGACATGGAATGCTTCAAAGGGGTTGATAAAGGGGTTGATATCAATACAACATCATACAAGCTGCATACAAGGAAAGGTTGAGATATCACCAAAATCGTCCAGTTCTTTACAAATCTTATCAAAGAAATCCTAAATCATCAATCAAATATGTCTCATATACTTGTCATATGGTTATATATTCTCAAAAAAAATGTGTGCAAGCACTACAGTCTGATGTCGTGGTGACCCGTCGCACCTTCATCTCGGGAAAACCGCTCCCTTCGGCTTCCATCTCAGCAGCCAGTCAGCTGCCCAGCTCAGTGTTTATAGTGACTACACTGGATGTTCAAACCATGCTACCATGTCGTGAGTCGTTAGTCAATAGTGAGTACAATAAGGCCACTCTGGCTTGCCCCCTTGTATATAATACCGTTGGGTGTTTGCAGCCACCCAAAAAAAACACGCCTAAATCCCAAAATCCTAAAATCCTCGACTCATTGATTCAAAAGATGAATCCTGAGTTGTGTAACAGCACTCTTGAGTGTCCGGACCGTGGGTCTGACGATGATGCGAGCCAAACACGCCAAGCCCACGTTGAAGCCTATGGCTTTCAACCTCAGATTGGCAACAGACATGATATCACGTGATCAGGCAACAACCATCCAACCATCCAATTCTCCATTCATTTTTCATCATTTATCATCATTTATCATCATTTATCATCATTTATCCAACCATTCAACGCAAGACACCAAGGGAACCAGTGGAAACAGATGGAAACTGGAGGGATTCTCCAGAAAATTCCGCCGCTCAAAAGCCGATCTGCCATGGCACGGCGCTCCGAGCGTCAGGGTGTGGCGAAGGAGGCCCGCCGCCCAGGTGAAACGGTCGATGAGGAAACTCAGCGAACTCGACAGGATCTCGGCACCAAACGAACGTTTCGGAGAAATATTTCGATAAATGGGATGAGACTCGGGATGAGACTCGGGATGAGACTTGGATTTACCAGAATTTGAGATTTGAATATCGAAAAAGGTGAATTTTACCATGACATGTGGTGATACAAGTAGTGATTTATTTTGACAATCTGAAGTGGAGATTTAGTCACAACTTGTGATTTCAACATTGGCAAAATGCTTCAAGATGCTATGTACCCATCAAAGTGCTGCCACCAATGCGACCATATTACCGATGTTGATATGGATATGAACTGGGGCACGAAAAATTGTGTTGACATGCAAACCAGTGCACCAGGGATTTGAACCATACTGCCCATTCCCTGATGATGATGGATATATGTTAATGGGTATGTTTGATCAATTAGTTTAAGGTCTAGAAATGGCGCAGATCTGTTTTTTGGTTGAAATGACAAAATGACGCGGGATTTTTTTGTTGGATTTTTGGAGTGCGACCAACACAAATGGTCGTGAGTCGTAATTCACCTTGTTACCTTCTCAATCCCAAAGATGAGAAACAGTCACAACCAAATTCCGTCCTGTGTTCATCCAGCATTAAGGTCAGACTGTGCCCCAAACTGCAGTCACAATCAAGAGCAGCCAAAAATTCCTCAGGATGCTTTTCTCCTGGCAAGTCCGGAAATTGTTGGCATGTACGGCATGTCGATGTATGTCGATGACGTATATGGATCATGTTGTCATGTTGCTCAATCGAAAGCTCGCCTGGACTTGCAAATCTTCACACCTCTGGTGATGCGCATCGTCAATCACAACAGCTTGTGTTCCCTGGGGCGAAACAAATCGAAACGACATCCACAGAATCCACAGCTCGGGATCACCCACTTTCAGCGAAATAGGTCCCTGAATGAAACAATGACATATCATGATCCTGTCTCCTCATATTTCATCGTGTTTCTTTGTCACTTCAGCATTTCACCCATCTTTGCAAGGACATTGAACAATCATTGAATTCTGTCACACGTGCAATGACACTTTCGTCTCACCAGGGTGGCCGCACCTTTCGGAACAACCTTGCCATGTTCGAAAGAGGTGTCTTGGTCGGAGAAGCCTCAGAACGAAACATGCAAATGTTGACCATGCAAATTTCCACCATTTTGGTTGTCTCTAAAGCAAAATCCTTCAGATGTATGTCAACTCGTCATTTTGACACTGTCAACTTCCGAGTTGTAGGACAGGGTAGCTGGGATAGCCGCCATCCTGCGAACAAGATTTTGATGACGTTCAAAATCAACGTGCTGAAAATTATCATAACAGCACCAGTTCGTTCCGTTTCAAAAAGCAAGAACAATGCCCACAGGCAACTCGGACCTTCCCCTCAGGCAGCGTGAGGCCTGCCAAGAGCACCACGTAAAGATTTCGACAACTGGTTCAATCAAACATCGAAATCATCAACATCAATTAGAATCATCAAATGCTGCCAAAGGTCATGTTCAAAGTTCTGTGAACATCAAACATGCCAAAGGGTTCCTGGCGCTTTTGGCATGCTGTCGCGGGCTCGGGCTATCTAAGCTCCAACGGCAGCGCGGCATGTGAGACCACCATGAAACCTGTCCTGACATGCTAGATCCAAAACAACATGCCCTCGTGGGCTGAAGCAGAAGCACCAAATCGACCGAATGAAACAAGGACAGCCTCAGGAGATAACAATCCTGTTGTCATATCTTCATATGTTCCATGGATCCCCTCGCAGTGAATTGTGGCTGCTGGTAGCAGCATGTGAGTGTTCGATGCTGGAATAGGGTTGTGTCTGCATTGGGTTCTCTTTGACAGCACTTGTGATCAACTGAGGCAAATAGAGTACACATCGCAAACTAAACTGGATTTCGAACAGTTGACCGACTTGATCGTGTTGCCAGAGAGTTGCATCTTCTATCCTGCACCACACAGCGTTGGTCTTTCTTGCAGGGTAGCTCTCTGAAGATCTCATATATCCGTTGTTATCCGTTCATCCCTTCTCAACCTGAAGATGTCCAACTTTAGACTAGGAAAAAATTGTCGGTTTCAAAAATGTTTCGGTATACCTTTTCCGGTTCTGTTCTGCAGTCGACCTTGGTGAGAGCAAACCCGGCAGTTTCTTTTAAAGTTCACCCCGTCAGTGGCCCACATCTTTCAGAATCAATGCCTCAGTTCGGGAAACTAGGCATAGATTTCGGTGAGAAACGAGCTGAAAACTGTTTCAAAGGATCAGAAAACTTGAAACTAATTAGTCTGCTTGGTATCCTCTTAGGTCCCTTTTTTGGCTAAGATGCTGACGTTTGGCCATCTCCGAGTTGCGGAGGCCGCAGAGAGACGGAATGAAAATTGGATGACAATGATGAAAAACAACAACATTTGAAGAATCACCTACCGTTAATCCCTCCATCACTTTGATGCCATGTTCAATGAACAGTTGATCCATCAATCAATACGATTTCGAAAGTATGAGAAACGGCAACTTGCAGCTGACAGAAGTGCAGAATATTTCAAAATTCAGCTGCTCAGAACAATGCATCAAAGCGTTTCCTCGGCTGAAACTGATTCAAAGGGATCGATTTTTCAGGCTGAAACTCCCAAGTCAAATGCCATTTGGAACCTGGAGCCATCGATAAGGTTGCGCAGGTGCAAGAAACTACACAAAATCCACCCTGAGACTGGCTCCTTTGCAGAAAGACCTGTCGTCTCTTGCAGTGGCAAATCCACGTGTGCTCTATACCAAAACCATGCGTAGTCTTGGGGAGGGAGGAATCTAGGTCACTCTATATCTTATTGTTATATGCGGTTGTGCAGATAGCACATCACATGCAATGGCATGCCCCAGCACTTCACAACATGCACAAAAATTTGTGCGCTCTACCGACAACGTGCGCTCAAGAAAATCAAGCTGCTACACGGGTGACCTGTGGCGCTAAGGTAGATCCAAGGGTCCGGTAGGTTACCCGAAAGGTATCGGCCTGTGTCCCTGTGTCCCAACGCAGGTTATGAGCCCAAGGGTTCACTGGTGCTGACGCAATGGACCTGCGCCGACGACGAGAAGAAGCTGCTGCTGGGTAGCATGTGGTGATGCAATCAGCGCAGGTGGCAGGTGATGGTGGGAGCTCGCAATCACTGCAGGTGGCAGGTGGTGGTGGGTCCTCGCAATCAATGCTGGTGCCTGGTGGTGCAACTGCAACAGGGGCTTCTGCGGCTGTGGCTGTGGCTGACAAGACAGCCGACCAAATGCTGGATGAAACTGCTGGAGAACCTCAACAAGGATGATCCCCCTGCAGCATCTGGTGCTGGGGTGAAGTCAGTCGGGGCCACTGAGGCTGCCGGGTCTGGCACTGCAATGGGGCTTTCGCCGGAGCAGCGGAGGTGGTTGGTCAATGCCGCTGAGGCTATGAGGACTGGCCAGGCTGTCGCGCCCTTGGCACTGCTTGCGAATGCGCCTGAGGTGCAAACTTTGGTGCCGGTGGGAGGAGCTGGACAAAGGCCAGGCATCGTCAAGCTGGACACCAAGGAGGTGATGACCAGGGACATCATGGTGGAATGTTCAAGGTCTCCAGGGAGGGGATGGGCTTCAAGGTGCTGGTGTACGGGGTGACGATCCGGGACAAGGACCTGAAGTAGATCAAAGAGATCAAGCTGGTGGTGGTCGACTCTTGGGGCCGCTCACTACCTGCTGGACCTCCTCGTGATGCTACTCTTGCTCTACGGCCTTGTGATCTTCTACCTCTACCCAATGGTTCTCCTCGAGCTCTTCAGCCTCTGGACGACGCGATGGTGGTGGGCCGGAGCGACATTGGGGACGAGGTCAACGTGATGGCCGAGCTCTTCAAGGTCCTGCTGTGCCGAAGTTCAGCCAGCTGAGCGCCTACGACTGCATGGTGGTGGTCGGGATCAACATGGGATGAGGACACCAGAGGTGCCAGCTCAGCCTGTGGAGGTCAACCCTTTTTGGAGCGATGGTGCACACCGTGAGGCCCGTGGCTCTGGTTCTCAACATGGTGGAGGTCAGGGGACGCCGACACATGCAGAGCAGCGTCTGGTGGCTCATGATGGACTTTCTCATCAGGATCTTCTGGAGATCGAGGCGATGAGTGAAGTTCAGGACAAGCTGAAAAATGAAATGGCCGAAGAAAGGGAGCCGCTGTGTCTGGGAATGGAAGTGGGGGTTCATACAGAACTGCAGATGGGAATGGGCCAAGCCAACGTGTGAGCGGCTTGGAAACACCACCTGGTCTGCCTGTGCAGCCTTCCTACGTTTCGCCCATGGTACAACTTCAAGGGGTTCAACAGCCGATGCCAATGATGGTGATGTCTGGGACTCCTGGAGTTTCTCAACCTATGGTGGTTTCTGAGGAAGCCTCGACTGAAAACCTGAGGACATTGGAGCTTCCAAACTGACGGATTGCACTGCGGTGGAGTTTGGGGATTGGATTGCGGTGATAACGCCACTGATGTCCGACCTCAACAGCACTTCGGCTTCGTGGTGTTCGCTGACGATAGCACAGCGCTACTACGAGCTCTGGCGTGTGGCGAGTCCGTTGGAGCATCTCAGACTCAAGGTGGAGACGCACCCTGAGGCCGAGAAGCTCCCTCGAACGGAACAAAGGGCTGTCACTATGTTGTTGGCAGCTGTGCCGGAACAAATCCGAAGGGATGTTGTTGCCTCAAGAAAGATGAGCAGCGTGGAGATTGTGTTCACCCTGCTTTGCAAGTACCAGCCGGGGGGGGCCCAGGAAAGGACTGTGCTTCTTCGAGAACTGAATGAAAACAAGTTGACCGCCAACGCTGGTGTCAAGGAGATTCTCAACACGCTGAGAACGTGGAGGAGGAACTTGGGAAGGGCATCAGAACTTGGAGTTCAACTACCTGATCCACTGCCACTGATGGGCCTGCTGTCAAAATGGTCAGACGCTCTATGCAGAGTAGGGGGATCACACATGGCTTTTCGAGTGGCGGGCATGCGACAGGCATTGGCCCTTGACCCTACTCCTATGCCGGCGACTGTGACTGAGTTTGCGGAGCACTTGCAGGCGGAAGCTAAACAGTTGATGTTGGCCACTCCTACTCCTACTACGACTTCAACAGTGTCAACTCCGAGCTCAACGGTTGCGCCTGATGTGAAAAAGAAGGGGCTGGTGAAAGCAGCAGCTCTTACAACTCCAACTGAGAAGGCGAGGTGCCGTTTTTAGGGCATTGCTGTTGGTTGCAAGCGGGCTGACTCTTTCAGCTTTGAGCACTCTTGGGATGGAATCCAAAAGAAGGGTCGGTGCTGGAACTGTTCTGCTGAAGGACATCTACGACCTGATTGCCCGTACCCAAAAACCCGGGATTCACCCAGCTCTCCAACTACAAAGGAAAAGATCTCGAAGATCGCGACGCTGAAGGCGAATGTGAAGAAGGAAGGGAGCCCGAAACATGGAAAAAGGGATCCTACACCGACCTCTCCGACGGCACCATCAAGGAGCTCTTCATCAGGGACTTTTCCAACAGCAACCACGTCGAGCTCTGGGCAGTGGACGAAAGGGGGAAAACTAAGATCGTCGAAGAGAGGCCGCATTGATGTCCGACCTTTCCAGCTTAGCTTGGTCAAATCCCTTCAGGGCCAG
>CAMXCT020000912.1:0-12500 GCA_947184155.2 Cladocopium goreaui | reverse complement strand
GCTCCTTTGTTGCATAGCTGATGTCGGGTCTTGTGTAGGTCATCCATTGAAGCTTCCCGACTGCTCGTCTGTATTGTGAATGTTCTTCTGTTGAAAGAACTTGATCGTGGTCTGCTGTTGCTGCTTTCAAAGCCGATGTGCCGGGTGCTGGTGCTGGCTTGCTGTCTTGTAGTTTTGTTTCTGTCAGAAGTGTTGTGACGTACTCATCTGACAAGCTAATCTCGTAGTGATCTCCTCTATTGGTAATGTTCCTGCCAAGGAATGCCACTGCATTTCCTGGTGATAGTGTACCTGTTGGTCGTAGAAGAAGCTGTTGTTGAATCGCCTTGAAGATCTTGTTGACGGTCTCCTCCTCGCCAAGAAAAAGAAGGTCGTCGACGTACGCCAGGACAAAGCAGTTGCGTGTTGTTGTCATGTAGATGTTGGGCTCTGCTGTGCTGCGGTGGAGTCCAATCTGTTGAAGGACTTCTGACAGATGTTTCTGCCATGCTTTTGGACTGCTGCGTAGTCCGTAAATTGCTTTCAATAGCTTCCACACGATGTTGTCCTCCGGGTTGTAGAACTCCTTTGGCGGGTACATGTAGAGGTCCGCTGTTGCTGCTGCTGCATGTAAGAATGCTGTGGAGATGTCTCCTGTGATGCCGATCCATCCGTTGTTGCATGCTAGTGTGAGGAGTGTTCTCAACACACAGAAGATTGGTGTTGACGCATAAATGTCATCCAAGTCGTTAATTGTTTCTGTGAATCCTTTTGCGACAATTCTTGCTCAGACCTTGTTGCCCTTGTCGCGTAGGACCCAGCGTGATTGGATGATGTTCTTGCGTTGTTCTGGTGTCAGTGTGTTGATGTCTACCTCCATGTAGACTTGTTGTTGCTTCATGGAGAGGATTTCCTGTTTCATTCCTTCAATTGTCTTCTGTTTGTCCAAACCATCGGTGTTGTTCACGATGGGTTCAAGAAGGATCCTCTCTGTTTGTTGTTCTGTGGCATCCTCGCAAGAGTATGCTGTGATCTCTTCTCCTTGTTTGGTTTGTATGGTGACCTTTGTGATCCTGAGTCTACTCTTCGACTGTTCTGGTGTTGGCTCTGGACGGGCTGGTGCTTCTTGCTGTGTGTTTGTTCGTTGTTGCTTTGCTGAACTTCCTTCTGCTATATCGTCTGCCTCACGTCTCTTCGTTGGCGAAGGCAGTGCTTGTCTGCTGTGACAACTTGTTGGTGCTGTGGCCCTTGGTGAACTGGCCAGTGCTGGTGTTGCTGTTGCCATTGGCGTGTCTGCGATTGCTTTTGGTGGAAGTTGTGGTGTGTTAGTCTGCGCTGTCGTCAATGGTGCTTGTTCTGTCGAGGTCTGCTTCTCCATTGTTGCTGGTGGTCTTCTTGGTGGATGGAAGACCATCGGTGGCTGTAGCTGTGCTTGTGATGTTGGTGGTGGTATCATTGAATGTCCTGTGATGATGTCGAACATCTGTTTGTCATATTTGTCAGGTTTCGGCATGCGTCTGATTGTTCTTGCTCTGACAACCTTGTTGCCAATGCCAAGGAGAGTTTCTCCTGTTGATGTGTCTCTTCCGAGCCAAATTGCTTTGAAGAACCGTTGTTCCATTTTTGGAAGTTGTTTGACTGTTGGGAGTAGGTACTGAACTGTTTCTCCAAACTCACAGATTGGAGCTCTGTGGTCCTTGTTCCATCTGCGGAAGTAGCTTGTGTTGCCGTCCGCGTGTGTTGCGTACCTGTTGAGTAAGTACGCTGTGTGTCGTACCATCCATGGTACTATTGGGTGTCTGCTGGTGATTGTTCTGTCGTAGTTTTGTTGTAATTGTGCTCTCAGTGTTCTGATTTGTCCCATCAGTGTTCGATGGAATCGTTCGACGCTGCCTTGTGCTTGTGAGCTGTATGTAGGTGATTGTCTGACGGTGATGTTGCCGCCCATCTTGCTTGCTGCTGTTTGTAGGAGTGCAATCAGATGGTCTTCTTGATCTGATTGCAGTATTGTGCTGCTGAGTACTGCTTGTACTCTGCCGCATTCCATGAGGAATGATTGGATGCAGTTGACATGGTATTGAAAGTCTTGTTGCTTGTCTCCTACCATTGTTGCCATCACCATGCCTGTTTCAACGTCAATTCCTGTAAGGATTGCTGTTGTTGTTGCTTCTCCTGCTGTTTTGAAGTAGCAGAAGTCGAATTGCACCACTGGCATTTTGCTCTTTTGTTTCGGGTGATTGTCTGCTCTTCCTTTGTTGGCTACACATGTTGGACACCAACTCCTGAAGGGAAGGTGTGTGAGCTCGTGTTCTGCTCGCTCTTGTTGTGTAGGTTGTGCTGGTGCTGTAAGTCCTCTTGCTGGCTTTGCTTGTTGTGGATGCTCCTCATCCTCATCCTGGACCTCATCCTTGTATGTGACGCTCTCCTCAAAGTTTGTTGAGCCAGTCCATGGGACGCTCAAAGTTGCTTGTCGTTTTGTTGTCCAATCATCGTCAATTCTGTACCATCTTGCTCCCGATGTTGGTCTGACCATTGTTGTTCTCTCTGGGTTCAGTTTTGTCACATCTGGTCCATCTTGTGTTTGTTGCGGTATGTAGAGTTCTGTTCTGGGTCTGATGTGAACTCTTTTCCAAAGGTGTCCTTCACGGATCCAGTGGTCCTCTGTTGCTGGAACCTCCTTTGGTCTGGGAATGCCGGTTGCTGATGGTGATTGCTGTGCACTGCTTGGCTGTTGTTCCTTGTTTGCTGCCATCTCCTCTGGTCTCTCTGGCTTCTTCTCGGTGTATCTCCTCTTCTGTAATGCTTGTGATTGTTGTTGTTGGTTGGATGCTGTTTGTGCTCTGCTTGTGGTGTCTTGTGATGCAATTGGTGGCTTTGGTGGTCTTATGTTCGGCTTGACCTTGAACCATGTTTCTCCTTTCCAAGCTGTGTTGAGTTTCCTCTTTTGCTTGCTGTGGTCAAGGCTGTGAAGTTGCTCCACGAGGTCTTCGGTTGTTCCGTCATGTTTGTGTGCGATTGTCCTCCTGTAGTCCTCAAGTTTGTCCATTGGGACTGGACATTGTTGATCTGGCATGTATGTTGCTCTTCGACTTGCTTTGTGAAGTCTCACCGAATATCCTTGGCTGTTGTAGGTCCAGATGTCGTGTTGATGTGTCACCCATTGTGCTCCTTCTGGTGTCAATGTGATGGGTGATATTGTTGCTCTGATTCCTTGTTGTGACTCGTGTACGTCCAGTTTGTAGTTTGGTGGTGTTCCTGTGGTGTTCACAGGCAGGAAGTATGTTCCTTCCTTTGTTTTCAGTTTTGCTTCAAATCCGTTTGGATGTGTGATTGTTGGTTGTTCACTGAGATATATTGAGAAACCTTGTTCTGTCAGTCTTGTTACCGACAGAATGGGTTGTGAAACCGAGCACACATAGAATGGGATCACAATTTGTTGGTTGCTCTCGTTTGTCATGTAGACCCATTTGTACCCATAGACTGTGATGGGATCTTCTGTTGCTGTTCTCAGGTTTGGCCTCTCGTGTTCTGGTATGTCATATGTTTGTGTTGTCGAGGCAAACCAGATTGGGCAGACATGTGTTGCTGCTCCACTGTCGATCACAAGCTCATCTTTGTTGATGTCTGTGATCATCCTCATGTCTGGTGCTCTGATCATGCGGTTGCTGTTGCGTGGTACTGTGACCGCTGCAATCTGCAAAGCTGGTGTTGCATCTAATTGTGCAGGTGCGGGCAATGCCAAGTGTTGTGGTTGTTGAACTGCATTGACTTGTGTTTGGTCGTTTGTCCACCAATGGTTGTCATAGGTGGTCTGTGGTCCATACCATTGTTCTGTTGCGTCGTTGTAACCTTCCTGGATATCCTCTTGTATGTTGTACATTGCAACTCTGCAATCCTTTGCCGTGTGGCCATGTTGACCACATCTGTAGCAGCCTGTTGTGTATCCTTTTCCTTTGCCTGTTGGCTTTCCTTGCCCTTTTCCTTTTCCTTGCGCATAGCTGTTGAATCCTTTGTAGTATGTCTGTTGTTGGCCAATTGGTCCTTTTCCTTTGCCTTGTCCTCCGTAGCCATAGCTATGTTGGCCATAGCCTTTTCCTTTGTTGCCTTTCTTTCCTTTGTTCTTTCCTTTCTTTCCTTTGCCTTTGTTCTTTCCCTTTCCTTTTCCTCTGTTGATGGCTCCTACATCCATTGGTGCAGCTCCTCCATTGTAGTTTGTTGCAACACTGGATGATGCTCCTTGCTGGAGTCTGGTGAATGCTGTTGTTGTTCTGTAGTATTCCATGATTGTTGCTCTGACGTCGGTGTAGGTTGGTGTCGCTCCAGCCATGAGTTGAAGATGTTGTTGTAAAGGTCCTTTTGTTCCATTCATCAAGACTGCAATTTTGACTTGGTCTGGAAGTTGTGTGTTGTTGTCCCTTTCATACTTGTTGAGCTCAAACTCCCAATTGGAGAATGACTCCTCGAAGTTGTTGTTGTCGAATGTTGGCTTCAAGAGCTTTGTGAGATACCCGATGCTTCTTGTTCCAATGGGCAATGCAAATCTAATGTTGAGTTGTCGGAGTATCTCGAGTCCAATCTCGTGTTGATACTGTCTGCAAAGTGTGGCTGCTCCTCCTGTTGTCACATTGATTAACACGTACTTAAGGTTGCTGTCGAGTTGGACCCATGCATCTGCTTCCTCCAGTGTTGTGGCTGCCTGTCTTAGGTGTGCCTCAGTCACTTGTTGTGTTGCTGCTTCGGCCAGTCTGAACATCCTTGGATAGAATGGGTCATGTAGGCCCATGTATGCTGCGAACTTGTATTTCCATTCTTCATATGTGGCATAGTTGCCATCATATGTTGGAGGTTTCAGTTTGAGCTTGCGTGTTGCTGCCAAGGCTGTTGCTTCGTCGTCTGCTGGCGCTGCCATTGTGGTTTGGGTTGTGCTGAGTGTTGTTGAGAATCCCCCAGTGTTCTGGGATCAAGTCCTCTGCCTGTTGTTTACTGCTGTTGCTTGGAGATGCCCCTGGTTAGGCAGAGCTCCGCTACCATGAAAAATTCACAGCAGCTTTCCCCCTGTTGAATGCAGTGTTGAACACGCGCAGCTGTGTTTGTTTCTCTCGCTGTTGTCTCTGGGCACTGTTGTCTTGAGCCAAACGTTGTCAAACGTTTGGATGTTGGTGTACAGGTATGTTGGTCTACTGTACACATACTTGGATATTAACATGTATGCTTTTTTTGTACGTATGTACGTATGCATGTACGTATGTATGTATGTATGTATGTATGTATGTATGTATGTATGTATGTATGTATGTATGTATGTATGTATGTGTGCATGTATGTATGTATGTATGTATGTATGTATGTATGTATGTATGTATGTATGTATGTATGTATGTGTGTGTGTATGTATGTATGTATGCATGCATGCATGCATGCATGCATGCATGCATGCATGCATGTATGTATGTATGTGTGTATGTATGTGTGTATGGATGTATGTATGTATGTATGTATGTGTGTATGTATGTATGTATGTATGTATGTATGTATGCATGTATGTATGTACGTATGTATTATGTATCTATGTATGTATGTATGTATGTATGTATATTTTTTTACATGTATATCCGCCGACCCCGGCCTTCGCCAAGGCAGGGGGCGGCGCCTGGGACCACCGCAGGTGTGGAACCTGTTCCGTTTCCGGGCCTTCAAACGCCGCAAACCGTCCGCGGCAGCTTCGACCAGGCACTCAGGCCATAGCTATCTGGGTTTGCCGCAGCCATCTGCTACTATTACGGCGTTCAACCTGCCGTTTGCCCGCCTTCAAAGCTTTAAAATGCTCCGCGGCAGCTTCGACCAGGCACGCAGGCCACAGCCATTGCTATACTATCGGCGTTCGAAGCTGCCGTTTGCCCGCCCTCAAATGCCTAAAACCCTCCGCAACAGCTTCGACCGGCAGCTTCGACCAGGCACTCAGGCCACAGCCATCTGCTACTATCGGCATCTATCGGCGTTCGAGGCTGCCGTTTGCCCGCCCTCAAAGGCCTAAAACCCGCAGCTTCGACCAGGCACTCAGGCCACAGCCATCTGCTACTATACCGGCGTTCGAGGCTGCCGTTTGCCCGCCCTCAAAGGCCTAAAACGCTCCGCGGCAGCTTCGACCAGGCACGCAGGCCACAGCCATCTGCTACTATCGGCGTTCGAGGCTGCCGTTTGCCCGCCCTCAAAGCCCTAAAACGCTCACCGGCAGCTTCGACCAGGCACTCAGGCCACAGTCATCTGCTACTATCGGCGTTCGAGGCTGCCGATTGCCCGCCCTCAAAGGCCTAAAACTTTAAACGCTCCGCGACAGCTTCGACCAGGCACGCAGGCCACAGCCATCTGCTCTTGGCGATGTTTAGCGGTATCTTGGTATACCCTGGGTGGCTTGCGCCATCAAATTTTGTTTGTTTTCAGGCTGCAAAGTACAGAAAATGTGGGCGCTCAGGATGTTTTGAATTTTTGAGCTGGATTGGCCTTGCTACTGCTTGACCCCGCCTTTGGCTGTTGCCACAAACTAGTTTTAAAACTAAAACTTCATTCCTAGGACTAACCATTTAGAAGGAAATGGACTTGAAACATGTCTTGCTGTCTATGGAAAAGGGGAGGGGGGCAATCAGTGTACCTACTCTACACCAGCAACTCAAGACGTTGCCTCAAAACAGCGTTCCCGGTATCTGTAAACTTCCTAGGCCCTGGGCATTCCACTGTTATAAATTTGCGGTTTCTTCGCCAGGGTTCCTAGCCACTAGACATAGTTTTTCACCACTCTGCTCACAGCGCGCTTGTCAGCAAAAGCCAGAAGATTTGGTTTTTGTACATTGCGCAACCCGCCCATATTCCTGCAAAGACGGAGTTCCCACGCATGGCGAGCTGCAATTCATCTGCTGGGGTCCACGAGAGCTAGTAGGCGCGCAAGCCAAAGCTCTACCGCTATCACTGAGATGCCTTTCAACAGCGCTAATACTGTAGGGCGCGTAAGGACGGAAAATCGTTGCCAAGCAATTTTGGATTGCTCAAGTAGTAGGCCCTAAAGCATACTTGGCTATCTGCATTTTCAAATGGTCAACCACCAGGACCATAGACAGAACGGCTGAGTGCAAAACAGTTGTCAACCATGATGTCTCTATATGTTTCATTTTGCTACACATAGCCTTTATTTTCATGACAGGTGCGTGTATGACACGGTCTATGTACAATATCTAAATATGTCAACTGGCATCAACTGGCCATCAGTATATGTGTGTTCACGTGTGATGATACACGGAGCTGGAGCTGGGTCACATGTTTCCACGTTTAATAGCGAAGGCTTCCCAGCCGACTTCCCAGCCGACTTCCCAGCCGACTTCCCAGCCGACTTCCCAGTCACTTATTAGTCAGAGAAGATGGGTGGAAGTGTTTGAATCTGCGTCTGGTTCCATAAGAATGAAATGACAGTCAATCCGTCTGTTCAATATTGTTTATTCAATATTTTATGAGTGTATAAAAAATGTTGAAGGTACGACAGGTTGGGTGAGGTTCATGCGCGCATGTCAAGCCAAAACAAGAGAAGTTGTTTATAATTCAGCCGGTATACCGCAAAACGTCGGTATACCGCTAAACGTCGCGCGGCTCTCCCAGGTCCAGCCCGGGTTGGGAACGTGGCTGGGAGCAGGAACTGTGTGATTCGCACCCGGCTCTCCCGGGTCCAGCGTGGGCTGGGACCGCGAGAGGGGAGTGTGAAACTGAGAGAGCATAGTGTCACCGTTGCAAACGCTAGCGTGCACACTCTCTTGTCTCGATTACGCACCCGGCTCTCCCGGGTCCAGCCTGGGCTGGAACCGCGAGAGGGGAGTGTGTATTTCGCAGTGCTGGCTCTCGCCACCGTTGGTTCAACGCTGACCCGGTTTCAACCTTTTTGTGAAAAATCTTTCAGCTGGTTCGCCGCAGGAATTTGTCAAACGCGACGATGACGAACGACAACATCAATGTGGACAAATAATCACGCAACCTTTCCTGAGAGGTGACGGTGGGCATGGGTTCCCCGGTATCTTGGATGATGGCGTTTTGCTATCCGTCTGCAAGGTCATTTTCATTCTTATGAAACCAGACGTAGATTCAGACACTTCCAGCCTTCTTCTCTGACTAAGTGACTGGGAAGTCGGCTGCGAAGCCTTCGCTGTTAAACGTGGAAACATGTGACCCAGCTCCGTATATCATCACACGTGAACACACATATACTGATGGCCAGTTGATGCCAGTTGACATATTTAGATATTGCACATAGACCGTGTCATACACGCACCTGTCATGAAAATAGAAGCTGTGTGTAGCAAAGATAAAACATATAGAGACATCGTCAACTGTTTTGCATTCAGCCGTTCTGTCTGTGTTCCTGGTGGTTCACCATTTGAAAATGCAGATAGCCAAGTATGCTTTAGGGCCTAATACTTGAGCAATCCAAAATTGCTTGGCAACGATTTTCCCTCCTTACGCGCCCTACAGTACTAGCGCTGTTGAAAGGCATCTCAGTGATAGCGGTAGAGCTTTGGCTTGCGCGCCTACTAGCTCTCGTGGACCCCGATGAATTGCAGCTCGCCATGCGTGGGAACTCCGTCTTTGCAGGAATATGGGCGGGTTGCGCAATGTACAAAAACCAAATCTTCCGGCTTTTGCTGACAAGCGCGCTGTGAGCAGAGTGGTGAAAAACTATGTCTAGGAACCCTGGCGAAGAAACCGCAAATTTATAATAGTAGAACGCCCAGGGCCTAGGAAGTTTACAGATACCGGGCACCACTGTTTTGAGGCAACGTCTTCAGTTGCTGTTATAGACTAGGTACACTGATTGGCCCCCTCCCTTTTCCATAGACAGCAAGACATGTTTCAAGTCCATTTCCTTCTAAATGGCTTCTCCATCTAGTGTAAGCTTCCAGGAATGAAGTTTTGGTTTTTAAACTAGTTTGTGGCAACAGCCAGAGGCGGGGTCAAACAGTAGCAAAACCAATCCAGCTCAAAAATTCAAAACATCCTGAGCGCCCACATTTTCTGTACTTTGCAGCCTGAAAACAAACAAAATTTGCGCAAGACACCCAGGGTATACCAAGATACCGCTAAACATCGCCAAGCAGTCAGTGAGTGAGTGAGGGCGTACATCCAACCCCTTTGGCCGATTGTCCCACGCCTGCCACGCAAAAGAGGCGGAGAACAGCGGAACCCCGGGGCGTACATCCGACCCCTTGACAGTGCACATTGTCCCACGCCTGCCACGCAAAAGAGGCGGAGACCCAGGGACGCCAGCGGAACCCCGGGGCGTACATCCGACGCCTTGACAGTGCACATTGTCCCACGCCTGCCACGCAAAATAGGCTTGGCAATGCACATTGTCCCACGCCTGCCACGCAAAAGAGGCGGAGACCCAGGGACGCCAGCGGAACCCCGGGGCGTACATCCGACCCCTTGACAGACAGTGCACATTGTCCCACGCCTGCACGCAAAAGAGGCGGAGACCCAGGGACGCCAGCGAAACCCCGGGGCGTACATCCGACCCCTTGACAGTGCACATTGTCCCACGCCTGCCACGCAAAAGGGCGGAGACCCAGGGACGCCAGCGGAACCCCGGGGCGTACATCCGACCCCTTGACAGTGCACATTGTCCCACGCCTGCTACGCAAAATAGGCTTGGCAATGCACATTGTCCCACGCCTGCCACGCAAAAGAGGCGGAGACCCAGGGACGCCAGCGGAACCCCGGGGCGTACATCCGACCCCTTGACAGTGCACATTGTCCCACGCCTCGCAAAAGAGGCGGAGACCCAGGGACGCCAGCGGAACCCCGGGGCGTACATCCGACCCCTTGGCAGTGCACATTGTCCCACGCCTGCCACGCAAAAGAGGCGGAGATTCAGGGACGCCAGCGGAACCCTGGGGCGTACATCCGACCCCTTGACAATGCACATTGTCCCACGCCTGCCACGCAAAAGCGGCGGAGACCCAGGGACGCCAGCGGAACCCCGGGGCGTATACATCCGACCCCTTGGCAGTGCACATTGTCCCACGCCTGCCACGCAAAAGAGGCGGAGACCCAGGGACGCCAGCAGTGTGTGTGTGTGTGAGTGGGTGAGTGTGAGTGAGTGAGTGAGTGAGAGTGAGTGAGTGTGAGTGAGTGAGTGAGAGTGAGTGTGTGTGTGTGAGTGGGTGAGTGTGAGTGAGTGAGAGTGAGTGAGTGTGAGTGAGTGAGTGAGTGAGTGAGAGTGAGTGAGTGTGAGTGAGTGTGAGTGTGTGTGTGAGTGGGTGAGTGTGAGTGAGTGAGTGAGTGAGTGAGAGTGAGTGAGAGTGAGTGAGTGAGTGAGTGAGTGAGTGAGTGAGAGTGTGTGTGTGAGTGAGTGAGTGTGAGTGAGTGAGTGAGAGTGAGTGAGTGAGAGTGAGTGAGTGTGTGTGTGTGTGAGTGAGGAGGGAGGACGGGAAGGAGGAGGACGACGAGGAGCGGATACAGAACTAAAAACAAAAACCCCACACGTCAATGTGGGGAACAAGTGACCCGAAAAGGTATGTTTGTTGATGTTTGTTGGAGGATAAAAAATAGGTCCTCAGGTTAGGGTTTATGTATATGATATATCATGAAATGCTATGAACCCATCAGTTAACCGATGTGTTTCAAGCAACTTAACGATTTCGTTCACTGGGGCACCACCTTGTACCATTTCCCAACCTAGACCCTGCGAATTCCCAATTTTTGGAGGATAGATTTGTCAACCCCCAAATCATGGTAGGCTCTTCATGTTAGTTGCGAAAATGATAGAGTCAACAAGTCAGTCTGACTATGGGATTGGATGGAATTGGATGGGATTGTTTTTATCAAACAATCAACATCACTCAACCATGGTTTTACAAGTATATCATCATATTTTACCCTCTGGTTGTTTAACTTAGCTATGGAAATTCACCATTTTGTGAAGGCAAATCATGATCAATCATCTATACATGGACCATTTCCCCCATAGCTATGCTAAATAACCAGAGGGTAGTGGTTTAAAAACCATGTTTAGCTGCTAAGATTCCCACTCGCAATACCTCAATCAATTCCAATGGTTTGGTCACAAGCAAACCTGCCATTTTAGTGTGGGTCAATCCCCCATTCTTAGCGCAGATACCTCATTGTAATCCGTAATATCTTACGAACTGGTGGTTAACACGCAAAAACACTTTGCTCGACTTCGGCCCGCCTTCACGATCTCTTGCAGTGCTGGCGCGTGCACTGGATTCGGTTGAATCAGCCTGCAGCTGCAGGGTCCACTTGGGGAAATTCTCAGAATATCTTGGTTGGATGTTAGTTTAATCATGCAGGTGAGGCCCCCAGTTGATATCAAACGATAGCCAAGTTAGCTCTATAATAACTCTGGTTTATGGTATGTTATTTATATATATATAAATTAGTTAATGGGCTTACAAACCAAAATACCATCTGCCATACACCATCTGCACCACCATCTTCATCGTCCTCCTTTCACTCCTTTCTATCATATTTTTGTTCAGGATCCTCGGCGAATTGCTCCGTATCTTCTCCTTCCTTGGGGGTCATGCACCCATCTGCCATATAAACCCATCAGTTAGTAGCCGAGCGTGAGGGATCAAGGGTGGCCCTCATAGGGATGCGGCCAAGGTTAGCGCTTACATAAGCAAAGCCATAAGCAAACTTAAAACCGAGTATGTGTCTAATCATATGTTCACTTCTGTTCATCAGCATGTGCCAGGGTCAGAAGTCTGCCCCCCAACAGATTCGAGCAAGGATCGATCAGGCCGGTCAGCAGCCGCCAGCTGCTGCAGATTGCGCCCACGGCCTGGCTCCAACAACAAAGTGGAGCTTCCTGGCACCAAGACCAAACGCAAAACCGTCACCCCCAACCTCATCGCCACGTTGTTGCGGTGGTCCGTCAGCAAGACGCAGCATAGCGTCAAAGATGGTCTGGTATGAAGTTCTCCGAGGTCTAACATCAGGAGCCATTTCTCTTTGCATCCGCTTCTTGCTGTAGGGTAATCAAAATCATTCGTAACATTGGTTGGCGGAGGGTTTACATGATCTACCGAATTCATCAATAGAATCTATTGCAAGATATCGACCATGCTGGCCGCACCTTTCATGGGTATCACCGAAATACTGCTCCAAACCACATCAAGCCGGTTCTGGATGGAGGTTTCCAAATTCTTCCCATTCATGCAGCACCTAAACTGTGGCAATACCAAAATATTCTTGGCAGCATAGCTTAGTGGAAAAATGGCCAAGCGGAAGCATGCTGGCACTATTCAACAATTTTCCAAGTGTAAACGGTTTATTTTATTTACCTAAGCAGGCTCCATTTTGCACCCCAATTTTACATCCGGGCAATGTGGGTTTGCAGGTCTCCTCCATCCTGGGCCCTAAGCATGTGAGGGTATGATTGAAACCGAATGAAACCGATGATTTATACTGATAATGTTTTGGTATCAGAATTGATGCTGGATCCTGGTTAGTGTCTGGGCCCC
>CAMXCT020000911.1:107500-196963 GCA_947184155.2 Cladocopium goreaui | reverse complement strand
TATGCATACTGTATACACATATATATATATTATATAGATAGGTCATACAGTACAGCTTGTTTTCAGCTTCCATGACCCTCTCACGATCTACTCTGGCAATGGAAAATGAGAATCACCATCTTTCCATGGGAAAACGCAAGACACTTATCTTAAAAGGGATCATGTCTTAATGACCTTTTTTTTATTCTGGCAACCCAACAAAAACAGAATATACCAGAAACACTTGCTTTGATTTACATGATAAAAATGAGAGTTACGCGACTTGCTGTTCTAATCTGCCAAAAGAAATGGTCGAAGTTTGATCCAATGATGGTGAAGTCACCAAGCAGTTCTATGGTTTCACAACGGTCATTACTACTTAGAAGACTTCTCCCCAAAGAAACCTCCAAGAAACTTTGGCGCTGTGGAATGCTGTGGATATGTCCATTGTCAGTGGAGTCAATAGATCGGATTATTTCTTGGTAGATGGGCTGGCTATGGCTTGGTTCACTTCAAATATTAAAGACACACCTCCAGATTTTGTTCTCATGTATGATATATATATATATATATATCATTGTCAGAACCAGCCAACATTCATGCAAAATCCACGAATGGCCCGGTGGACCCCTAGTCTGCACAAAAAATCATCCCTTTACAAACATGTCCATACTGAGCAGAAAGTTGCTGGATGTATGTCCAGTACTTGTAAAACTGGCTCTCGGTCAATGCTCATCCATCCGTTCCAATCAGTCTACCTAAGTCCGGAAAATGAAACATTATGTAACATTGTTTCGTTTTACTCAGGTAACTTCAACACACCCCAAGTAAACCATATCTAATGTTAAAACAACAATAAACCACCCATTTGGGAATTGTTACCTTTTTATACCACATTAATTTTGTGGTGATTTCGGGGATGCTTTATGGATCTTTATGGCATTGTTCCATGAATTTTACTACGATCTGCGGATCGCCCAGGGACGCTGCAAAGGGCGGGTGGTCCCCGAAGACGCACCACAACGCATAGGGTTCCTCCGAATCTTCCGGCACGCGCACCGTCAAACGCACCTTGGATGGGAAAGCCATTAAAGAGTGCTGGTCACCGCAAAAACTGTCAGGTTTTTTGCATGGTTAATTTCAAGAACCATGTGGGAATCAAACAAACGATTCACCTTTACGCGTCGAAGATGGTGTGATTGTCCATTGGTTTGATTACTCTTCAGTGCAACTATCATTGCGATGTGTGGAGCCCCGAGATGCCAAAGGATTTGCGTGGCTATGTATGCCTGGATTCTTTGGGCACCATGGGTTAATAATCTATACCAAGGTTCGGTTTCTTTGGTTAAACCAGCTCGCAGGAGAAATGTCGGAACAACACGTGGCCCTTCATTTTCGGCAAAGGGCTTCCATGATCTCGGGGCATGAAGATTTAATTTGCTTTAGGGTATCCACTTACCCTCCGGTAATTTAACATAACTATGGAAAATCACCATGTTTAATGGGAAAACTCACTATAAATGGCTATTTTCAATAGCTATGTTAGTTTACCAGAGGGTAAACCATACCCCGTGTGGGGAATTCCTTATAGCTGCAAATTCGCCAAAACATGGCCGAGCATCGGTGGTTCCGCCTCTCACTGAGCCCCTGGAAGGTGAAAATGCCTGGCGCGGGGATAAAAAAGGGGCTGGTTGGCACATGGGTCGAGACCATGGTGAACATAGCCTCTGGTAATTTGTTACATAGCTATTGAAAATGACCATTTATAGTGGATTTACCCATTGAAAATGGTGATTTTCCATGATTCTCCATAGTTATGTTAGTTTACCAGAGGGTACTGGAAATGAACAAAAACGGGTCGTTCTTTTTGGATGTTCATCTCTCATTCTTTTTGGCGCCGGTAAGATCTGAGCCATATCAATACAACAATGCGCTCGAATGACACTAAGAACATGTTTGTTCACCCCATGTAATTGGCAAGTAAGTATATAAATAACCCATGTGAAAATGTGCACCAATCACCATCTATAATTGCAGCCATCAAACCCACTCGAAGCTGTTCAGGCTGGAATAAACATCGTGGAGAAGGACAACCAAAGTCCCAATCGTATACCGACGGTTTGGGTTTTGGACATTCCCAGGCCCTAGGCGTTCATCCAAAAACCTCAAATGCATTCAAATGTTAAATACCTCAAAGTCTTAGAATCGAACTATATTTATGTCTATGGTTTTGATTCACTCCAGGTTACCCCCCAAAAAAAAAACTCTCAGAATACTTCAGATTTTTAAAAACTAAATAAATGACATTTTTTTGAGTCAAGCACCACCTCCGCAGGTGCCTTGACCACAATAAGCATCGCAGTGGCTTCCAGGGTCTCCAGTGGCACCACCCCCAGACCCATAGGCAAAAGCTCAGGATCAAACGCTGGCCTGGAAGTGGCGGAAGTGGCGGTCGCTGATGCTGCTTGGGGCCAAACAAGGGCGTTTTTGTTGCTCTTTCTTTCTTTCTTGGTCGTTTTTTGGTTGCTGAACTCGATTTACAACTTTTACAACTATGTTTTTGTAGGATAAGTGGTTTTTATATGGTTTTATCCATCGAAGTGCCACAGAGATTGTATCCAGCCAGGTTGCTTCAGGATCGCCCCCAATTTTGGTGGACTCACCGGGAACCCCAACTATGACCAGGTAGGATAAACATGGAGAAAGCACAAAGTAGCCACCAACCATTGTATCTGACAAGCCGTTAGCAGCTATATATATATATATATATATAGCATGTGCCAAGTAACACACTGAGGATGCATTCAAAAAAATGAGGAAATTTTATAAAGCTACATGCTCACGAAAATTGAGATCTCGTCATTATGACCATTCAAAAAGTGCATTGGCTCCAGCAAAACTTGGCGGCCAACCCCACACATCTGGGTAAATTAGAACTATACTCACCAACTTGTCACCAATACACATATTATTATGGGGTAAATTGGGCACCCAATACTGGATTGCCTTATGTCTAAACACAACCAACTCAGTTTCAATTAAGAAGTTTTAAAAAAAATCAGATTAAGTCTGAACCATATCCTTCCAATTGCTCCATAGACTTGCTTCGCTGCCATTTACTCCAAATAGATCCAGATGAGCTGAAATCATCCCCAAAAAAAAATTATGAACCCAAACAAAAATTATTTCCAAGTCCGGAACATCATCTAAGCCTCTAAGCCCATAATATCGAATACCACCTTAGAAACACCAAGCTGGCAATCTGGCAAGCTGGCAAGCCACGGGCCCACGTCCGGCGCGGGCGCTGGCACGTTTCCCAGCAGGTCCTATGGCAGCGTTATGGGTGGAGGTTTGGCACCCCGAGTTATACAAAAAGAACAAGCAATGTTTGAAGGTGTATCTGCTTGTCGGTTCATAATGCCCATGAACTCTAAAAAATATCTATACATCTTCCATTTGCGGTTCGGGCTTACAACCTGAGTGCAATGTAGCATCAGTGGTCAAGCATGTCACAATCGGGAGTGTCAATTGGCCCCTATCATACGCAATATGGTCAGGTGTGTTTTTGTTTTTTTTATGCAAGTGGTGAACATTTTAGGCCTTGGGAACCCCAAAGGTGGATAAAGGTGGATGATGTTGAGATATTTGTGGCATCAACCATCCATTGTGGCTGTCACGATGTCCCAGCATTGGATTGTAGGATGCTTACAGGAAACCTCGTGGTTTCAAGGTATCTTTTTTTCTGGTTCGTTCCCTAAAGATCCACTATTTTGGCCGTCAAATCCCCATACAAAGGCCACCATTTCTATCCAGATATTCTTGTGTGGTATCAACCCTCCATATATTATTCCCATTCGATTCCCATTAGATTGTCATTTTGAATCATTCAATATTCCCATTATATATATATATATATCATCTCATTACATAGACCACTACCTACTACTTGTTTTAATAAACAAACCATTTTCGTGCACAAACATAGGGGTTTCATCCACGCCTCAATGCGATCGCTCGACTCCATCGATGGGGCGGCCGTTGGTTCGTCCTCGCGAGATTTTGGGACTATGTCGGACGCCTGTTTCAGGTGGGAAATCACTGCGGAAAACATGCCGATTTAACCAACAGACATATTATATGAAGTTTAAGGGGATCTATATGGACTTCTTGGGTGAGTTCTGATAGCTAAGTTGGCTCATAATTTGTTGTTAAGTATGTTGGGTTTCTGGGGATATGACTTGATATGGCGAACTAGATATCCTGGGTTTAGAGACCGACTTACAATAACTGTGGGACTTCACCTTGCAGGAAATTGCATTCACATAGACGCTGTCCCGTGCTTGACAGCCAGTAAATTTCGTTGTAAGTAATGATTTGGGAATGTAAAAAATCAAATGCCTTCTGATATCATCAAACGTGGCTGGCAAATGTGGCAATGGAAATCCTCGCACTTTTTACGGGCATTCAAATGGGAAAATCATCGTTCATTGAAGGGTGCATTTTCCAACACGCCATGTTCGATTTGCCTGTCGTATCCATGCAGGCAATTGCAATTTTGTGTGCAAATCATGAAGTACATGAACTTTGATGATAATCCGCTGGATCTGGGGTGCCAAATATGCACTTCGCACCCCGAAATAATGTACGACTCAAGACTCAAGACTTGTTTTTAGCCCTTGAGTGACTAACCCATAGGATCCATGGTGCTGGTATATATGCTAACATGACTGGGGTATATTGATGGGATCCATGTTACCATATATAGCATGCACCATGGATCCTATGGGTAATGGTCCACTTGCGGAATCTTGAACCGCAACAGAGACGCCGCAACAGGCCGCGTTTGCCTCTTGGAACCACCAAACGTCCAGCACTGGGGAATAGTAGCTGAAGAGGGGTCCGTCCAAGACGACCTGCCGTGCTGGGAGATAACAATGAATCATGGTAGGAAACATGAGCTATAACAAGTAGTTCTCAAACCTGAAAATGCTTGGATTACATGTATATATATATATATATACATATATATATATACATATGTATTTAGATAGTTGCCATGCTTGAATTGGCTGCTTCTTTCAATTGAGGGCCTAAAAAAAACCATTGGAATCCTTACAAGACATGACTCATTTATGCAAGTGATTTTGGGGGTCCCCAATTTTGAGAAACCACCATTTGGGATGAATTACCAGCTATCACTTCCGGTGGGCAGCCAGTGAGGACGCTGATTCAGGTGCATCAAGGCTGATCAGGGGCATCCCATGATATCTGACACTCATCATTTCTGTATTCGGCTTAAGGATTATCCCCAAAGTTGGCTAGCTGAAATTCTCCTCAAATGTTGTTTAAATTATCCCAACGGTCGTCAAACTGATCTATTTCCTAGAAAAAAACAAACACAAAGAAAAAAGAACAACACAACCTCTCATGACCAAGCAAAAAGTGCATAATTTATATGTATCTGGTACTGGGACTGATCCAAACCATCTGGGATTGGCATGTTAATAGATAATTGACTGCAATTTCCCAAACACAAAAGATGTGAATCAGATTCGATGCTTCCCCTTTAACTTCCAGGTTTCAGCTTGTCTACCTTTAATCATGTAACGGTTTGCAATGGAACATCACCCTTGTTAAGAACGGTAAATCAGTTTTTTATCATCTACATCTGGGCCGTTTTCCCATAGAAAAGGATTAAATGACCAGAGGGTACCGTATCTATAGTGAACTGGGTTCATAAATCCATCATATGCCCATTCATAAATCTTCATAATTCATGTTTGCGTTATATTCTTATTATATATCCCCGAGGATCCAAGTGCACTTCAGTCCCTAGCTAAAAATCAGCTACTTCTGGTAAACATGAAATCGTAGCTCTTTTGATATCTGTTGATCCTCAGGGTACACTCCAGTAATATTTCCCATTATATACCCATTACCCTCTGGTAAACTAACATAGCTATGGAAAATCACCATCTTTAATAGGTAAACCAACGAACTAAATGTGCCATTTTCAATGTCGCAAACTGTTAGTCATTACCAGAGGGTCAATCACCAGACAGTTTCATGAAATCCCATGAAAAATCTCTAAATCCCTTTTAAAATCATCCATTTTTGTTTTGATTTCCTTTGAACATGGTGATTTATAGTGGATTTGCCCATTGAAAATGGTGGATCTTTCCATAGTTATGTGGCTGTTTACCAGAGGGTACCAGAGGGTACCTATTTGACTTCCATTGAAATAACCATAGCCAGTGATAGATCCGAAAAATCGGCGCCTGGCCGCCCGGATCTTCCAAACGCACCGCGGCCGAGTGAGGCAGTGAGGCCTGGGGATCTCACTGGCAATTTGGGATTCCCGACCACAAAATGACAAACTTCTTTCTAATCTGCATATATAAATATAAATATATATATATATATATATATATATGTGTGTGTGTATGTGTGTGTAATTTATATATATATATATATATATAATGCATATATATATAATTATATATATATGTGTAATTTATATATATATAACAAAATTATATATGCATATAGGAGAATGACCAATTGAGAAAGGATAGAAAGGGTAATTCACGTAGCAAACATGAGGAATTCACCAGGAGAAAACACAGTGATGCATATACAATTTCAATGAATGAGGATTTCACACATTTGTACATGAATTACCTGTTTTTTGGTGGACAAGAATTCCAAGTTGTTGTGCCGTTCAAGGTCATCCCAAGCGCCAAGATGGTTTAGTGACATCATTTCTTCCAATTGAAACTGCCCGAAAAAATGGGAGTAAATCCAACATTTCAAGATAAACCAAGATAACCCATATCGTATTTTTTTTGTTGGTTGTGTCCCCACCATATCGGCATTTTGGGGTCAGAACCACATTTCCCTCATCCAGGAATTCGTTATCAGGAAAAATCACAGAATCTCAGAACACCCCCCCTGCTCAACGACAAACAAAAACGGATTTCCCATGATTTCCCTTTGCTTTTTCGAGTTGAAAACAAAGGCTTTGACAATCTTTGACAGTTGCAAACTCCATCATAGCGTTTGGATCCCAGTATTTCACACTATTTCACCACATATACTCACTCTGGCCGGTGTTCTCCCCTGGCGACAAGTTGCCACGGGCACCCGACAGCGCCCAAAGGAAGGTGAAAGTGCCATCCTGCGGTGTCGAAGACATGGCAGGAACACGGGTCCGGGACCATTGAAAAACCTCACAAATCAAGAAAATAATAGAAAATAGATATGACATGATATGTATAGTGGTAGGCAATGGTAGGTAGAAACCAAACTTTTGGCGCAAATAGTGTGACAAACCCTAAAGCTTCTGAATCTTATGGGAAATTTGCGGTATGAAGCAAGAAAACACAGGATGAAGTTGGTGGATTCAGCTTATCCCCAAGATATCATTGCATGGGATAGTCGGATAGTCAACCAAAATACACATCCTAACCTCTCTAAATCAACAGCCAATCATCAAAGTGGAGCCAAGATCCAATCCCCATTGAAGAATATGATGCTGGAAGGTCAATCCGCAGAGCAATGGTAGAATTATCGATGCTTTACCCGTTTACCTCGCTACAGTAAGCCATAGAGTTTCATGAGTTTATGAGTTCTACAACTTCTTCTACAAAAACGTTACTGTACATCAGTTCATCATATTTCATCACTATAAGAACTGGCCCATAAAAAGAGTTTGATCCCTGCATCATCCCACAGCAACGGGAGCGAGACAAGGAACAGCGGGGTGCTCAGGTCCCCGATTTCCGTGCCACGCCAGGAGCAGTGATACGGCACCCGCGCTAGGACCTGGCGTAAAAACAGCGACGCCATTGGCCACGCCATGGTCCAATGGTGGAAAATGATGAGGAAAACTCGTGTCCAAGCTGTACCCTCTGGTAATTTAACAGTTTGCGATTGAAAATGGCCATAGAAATAGTGAGTTTTCCCATTAAACATGGTGATTTTCCATAGTTATGTAAACGTTTACCAGAGGGTAAGTCTGCCATATCATGCCATATCTCAGTATGGACTCAATGAAAAGTATCGTTTCGGCCTGTTGCCCTTCCTTGATTCTTTAACTTCCCCATCACTGGGGTGGCGACTGGACATTACCCCCTGGTAGACTGCAAACAAATCGTCATGCCAATCGATATCTAGCGCGCTATAAAACATGATAAATTATCTCCATCCAGGGTTCCATCAGCAACTGATGTGTCAACAATCAACAGTGTTTAATGCCTCTTATATGTGTGTCTCAAAACTTTGAAGCCAATTCCATCCATGGTTTTCCCTGCTGAACATGGCTTTGAGACGAGACACACCATTTGGCGATAGATAGCGAACACATCATTATGCATCTACACTTTCGTCCCAGAACCTGCCTCGAAGATTGGCGCATGGCTTTTCCATTCCTGAGTGGCTCACCGATCACCGAGGATCCTCGAGACGTCTGCCGAATGATGTGGCTAGGTATCATGCAAAGATCTGGCCCACCCTGCAAAAAGAAACCAAATCTTGGCGGTATATCGAATAAGTGTATCCTGGACCAGTTGTCGCTACAAATAACACATCAAGGCTTACCTAAATCATGATTGTGGCTCAACCATGCGGTCAAGATGGACCGCTCTATCAAGTGGTACTCTTTCATCTGAAATCTGCGAGAACCCACTGGCTGTTGGCATCTGCCACTCCATTCAAACAAACACAGCATGCAATCCCAAAGTAATATTCCTCTTAGCTATGTGCCCTTACATGTATGGTCAACTTTGGTTTCCCCTGCCTCGCAGAATATTTTTTCTGAATCACATGTCAATATACTATCTTTCAGGAAAGGGCCCATAGATTATAAGTTAAATTAGTTTACTTATATAATTCAACTTATAATACCTTCCGCAACTTGACATGAGTTACCTTATTACTGACTACTGTTATAACTTCAGTTTAGCTTGGAAGCCCCTCGCCATTCAAACGCCGCTGTGTCAAGCGTCTAAGAAGACATAGTCCCCTACGGGGGCGCTGAAGGGAGGTAGGGCTTCAATCACCTCGGGTTGTGCAAAGGGAGTCTCTTTTGCCACAATTGCAGTGGGTGACTACACATGGTAAGGCTGGTAAGGGATCTAACTTCAGCAAAAAAGTGGATTGTTTGAGCCAAAAAGGAACTCAGTGGTCAGTACCTTAATATGCTGGGTTCCTCTTTGACATCGATTGCTAAAGCGAAGGATAGCTCAAGTCAAACGGGTCCCAGGCAATGTCCCGCATCATCATGCCGTATCACCCGTGAATCTAGTCATATTGGGCTCCCGAAAAAAGGGGCATAACGGGATTCACTGAAGCCTCGCATGAGCAACAGTGACTATAGCGATTGCACAGTGATTCTGTGGCCTGGAGCGCACTGCACGGCAGATGCAGCAGGGCTGAGAAACTCGAGTCGCTCTCGTACACCACCAAAATCAGCGGGTGAGATATGCACGCCAAGGGGTCCCGAATAAAATGTTTAGCCGCGCTTGCTGCCGACACGTCGCACAAAGAGGAAAGCTTAGCCTGACCTTCCAACCTGCTTGTCTCGCCTGGCCTTGAATGAGCTGCTGGAATTCATGGGTCTGGTCCGCGCAGTTCCTTCTGCATTGCCAACTCAAGATGCAACCGTGGAACTCACAAAGCCGTGTACGGTCCGAACTCGGCTGATGAGCAATTCGACAAAGCTAAAGATGCAATACAAAAAAATACTCCAAACATCTACTATGAAGTTACTTGCAGGAAGTTACTTGCAAGGTATGATGTGAACAATTGGTACATGAGCTGTCCTCAAAGTGCGTCCTGAACTGACGCATGCCAGTGCTCCAGGTGGAACGAACAGCTGTGAGAGTCCAAACCCTGGGATCCTGGCACCAAAATAGCTGATATGAGGCAAATCTTTAATGGCACAATTAAATTGGAAGGATAATGGATGTGGCAACACATAAACACACACATACACATGTATATATATATATAATTCAATATAGATGTTGACATATGTCGACACATCGCTAGGTGTGGATAAAGGTCTTGCAGATTTAAAGTCCTGGCGAAGGGGAAGCGGGAAGCACAAGAATACATTGGGGGTTTGCCAGCCTTGTGAGGGCACAGCCGCAGCCAGTGATGTTGGAGACCGAATCAGCCATCCGCTTGAGTAAAATGTTAAACCCAAGCATCTTGACATATACAATACTATCACCATAACCACCCAACATCTCTTAAGTTGATGGCTGGATTATGTTCAATCATCCCATACTATTTATACTAGTTATCATTTATCATGGTTACATGATTACCAGTACTTTTTTTTGGCGTAAGCCACATGAACCATGAAAATACCCCTATCCCAGCTCATGAAATACGAGGTGGTTGAGAATGCGTTCCCTAAATCACCAAAAAATACAAAGAAACCAGGTAATATAACTCCAACGTCATAGCCAATCAACAAGGGCATTTTATGGAACTTCCACCATTTATATAGTTGATTGCTCCCATTAAAACCTCCGTTTAGTTCGGCGATTTTCCTATAATGTCCAAGATATATCCATATATTTTCCTATGATGTTCATTAAACATCCATTTCGTCCGGGCATTTTCCATCTGTGCCATATGTTTAGTGACCCTCGATCAACTTTCGAGGGACAGGATCCGTCGGAGGGGCTTCGAAACGAAAGTCCTCTTGTGCCATGATCAAGATCCTGGGGAGATGGAAATGATTCATGCCATGCTGCACAATAGAAGTGGTAATCCCTTGGAAAAATGTCTGTGGTTTCATAGGGAACCAAGGAAACTTACGATTTGTATATTATATATATATTTATATATATATAAAACGGGATTTAAGCCAAGAAACATGATGATTTCATTGGACTTTAATGGACATTAACCAAGAAGTACCAAGAGAAACAAAGGGTGTTATGTGGATAAAAAAACTGATATAGCTGATCTATGAAAAAAGTTATATAGTTGATTTATGATAGCTGGTTTATAAGGAGGTCAACTACGGTGCATCGTATGGCTGGATTTCAATATCTACCAACCAACTCATACCCACACAAAGAATGGGGCTTCAATAACACATTTTACATTGGCATTGATGGGGGCTGACAGGTTACAATAATGAGTCAATAAGCTTGAAACAGAAGGCCTTATTGTCGGGTGTATGTGACCTTTGGGCCTTCGGGGGGGGGGTACCCTCAGTTGTAAAACTGGCAAAGTGCATCATCCATTGTCAGGTTACCCGGCACCAGCACCGTTGGGGATATGGGTCATTACATGCATGTAAAACATAACAGAGCATACAAATACAAACCATCAAGAAACAAAGTTTGGAAGTTCATCCCTCAAATTTGGAATACCTTTGCATATGCGCGTGCGCAGAAGCAGCTGCAAAAGAAATGAATTACTTAGAACAAATGAAGCATAATGATAACATATCCAGCAAAATGCGCTACAAACAATGAAACACTTAATTGAGCACCTTAGATGCCTGTACTATCCACGTCCCTATGCTTCTCTATCGAACTTCCGCATAATGATGCCAGGCACTTCTGGTATATCTCAATAAATCCCAATTATATAGAGGAGGTCATAACCCACACAAACACAACCTGGCTAACCACGCATCGCTGATTCTGGCAGCATAGACCCTCTTGAAATTTGACATCGCTATTATGGAAAATCACCCATTTTAATAGGTAAATCAATTATCAAATGGCCATTTTCATCATTTTCCATAGCTATGTTCAATGATTTTGCCATAAATTAAACCTCCACAGCTGTTAACTGATGTACCAGCTCGCCGTGTTTGAGGATGAGTGTATATCATATCCCACAGAAAAATGCCATATTTTTCTTCCAAAATTATCCCCTAAACATCATTCAACCATAGAATACAATATCAATTGATTGCGAAAAACAAATTAACCCCCATGAAATCCTATTACATCCCATTAAATCTCATGAAATCCCTTATGTCTGGTTTTCCATGTCATGATGATCCAGATCTATCCCGCCTCTGGGTGATGTTCACCTCCGTTTCCTCCAGCACCAGCTGCAGCTGCAACGTACTCCGCGCCGCCGCGTCCAGCGTGGGCGCGCGGCAGTGCACGGATCGTCCGATGGCCGTGGCAACTGCGGAGCCTTGCCTGACAGCGGTTGGATTTTTCATTGGTAGAACCTACAGTTACTGGGATTTTATGGGGATTTAGTGGGATTTTTTTGTAGTTAATAATGGTTCATAATGGTTAATAATGGTTAATAATGGTTAATAATGGTTAACCAAAGGTGGTTATGGTTAACCACTATCGGAATTTTAACCATAACTGGTTGGTGCTTGACCTATACCCCTCTGAAACATATGCTCGTCAGTTGGGATTATGACATTCCCAACATATGGAAAGTCATAAAATTCCATGGTTCCAAACCACCAACCAGTTATGGCCCAACTAAGAGTTATATAATAAATGGGATTCTGGGATTATGATGGATGGGATTATAATGATGATATAACCTTAGTTACAGGAGTTATTTCATCCCATTTATAACTGTTAAGGGCAATAACTGTATGAAATTCTGTGAAGATAATGCGATTAACAAAAAGGATAGACACTGGTGCAGGATTTTATGTCTATCCACGTTAGTCCACTTTGTATGTCACTATTTGGATGTAAATTTAGCATCACGTAGTACTACCTTTTTTTAATTCATTGCATACTGCAACAATTAGTGAATTATCATACGGAACGATGTTTACTGCTATTTGCATAGCAAAGAAACAATCCCAATGACGCATTTACCTCTGGCTTACTTGTTCGTTATCACTACGATGTTTGGGAAAATAGGTCATTTGACTTTCAAGGTACAATATTACAGTAACAGCAATCGTATTCACTTATAACTTATTCCAGTAATTAACTAGTGAGCGACTCATCAATTTACTCCTTTTGGGCACATCGTGGCACAACCCGTGGTCAATGGAACAAATACTACTACACATATATGAGTAGTAGATAGTAGTAGTATTCTATATGGTTTCAAATCCTATCCCACCAAAAATCAACTACCCCTTCCAGCTTCTGAAAGAGGTAACATTAGGGATCATTAGGGAGACGGTAAGCCTGCCAAAAGTTGGGGAAGAAATTCTGAAGGGATCCATCAACAGCATCAAACCAAAATACGAACGGTAAATTACAGGCAACCATCACTGGTTGGTGGTTGACCTACTGTACCCCTCTGAAAAATATCAGTTTGTCAGCTGGGACGATGACATTCCCGATATGATGGGAAAGTCATAAAATTCCATGGTTCCAAACCACCAACCAGTTTTTATATCTTTTTATGGTGTATGGTTTCTTTAAACATATATGTCTTGGACCAAGGATGGGATGGTGATTCAATACCCCCCATCAGAATCGGGATTTGGATCCATCAACCAAATATGAGCATGCGACCAAGCAAGTCAAGAAGTGGAAGACCACAACAGCACATCAGCACATCCAAAAAATTGATCGATGGAAGATCTGGATTGAAAAATCTGGACTTCCAGCCATGGCAGTTTCAATGTTTAGGAACCCACTTTGTTTTAAGGGATGCGTTGATGATTTCTATGGTGATTTCTATGTTAAGAAAACAAAGGTCCAATGTGTTTTAAACATAATGATGATTTCAAAATGCTTGAAAACAGTCTATGTTGGAAACTATGTGTTGCATGAATCACTTTTTGTTTCTTGTTTCCACTGGGGTTTTGGGGCCTTGCCAAAAGGAGGACCACAATCGATTGGGACCCCATCTCTGGGCAAATGTTTTGTTGCTCCATTTTTTTGCAGCTTATTTGGAAGCCCATTTCTGATTTAATCCTAACCCAAATGGGGTGTATGACTCAAAATTCTGGATCGCAAATGGGGCTTCTATCCAACCCCAAAAAGAGATAAAATCGAAGCGTATCGCAAGAAAATGAATCCAGAAACCATCTTGGTCATGTTAAGTGGCTATAGTTTTTAATCCCATTTGCCAGCCAGTATGTATGTATGCATGGATGCATGCATGTATATATGTATGTATGTATGCATGGATGTATGCATGGATGTATGCATGGATGTATGTATGTATGGATGTATGCATGGATGTATGCATGGATGTATGCATGGATGTATGCATGGGTGTATGTATGTATGTATGCATGCATGCATGCATGCATGCATGTATGTGTGCGTGTGTGTATCCATTTCTAGCAACCAAATAAGTTGTACTAGACTACTCATCCAATGAATTTCCGCAGGAGACTTCACCCCCAGGCCCATCGGTTTGTCGGAAAACGCCTCCCGAAGTCGCAGCGTAGCATGGCGCCCTGCGGCACCGGCACAGCCAGATCCAACGAGAGCGGTGTGGCGATGCCCAGCAGGGCTTGTTCTAGGCCGGCAGGGGAGGTGGTCCCCTGGGTGATTTAACCATGAAAAGTGGCATGGTTTAACCAACAGATTAATGAGGCTTCATGCAGCTATATGATGATATATGGTGATTTGAAAGGATTGATATGGATTCATGACTTAAAAGGATTTATGAAGATTTCACACGGGGGAACTATAGGATTTGGCCAACAAAAAATGAGGTGAAATTCTTACCTACTATTGAAAAGATTTATGGGGATTTATGGGGGGTTGACCCAGTACTATTTTGACTGTAGTTATTTCGTGGTTAATTCATGGTGGATTAGAAGAGGCCCCATAGAATTGCAGGCTTTAGCAGCCTAACGTAAACATGGAGGTTTAACCAACCAAATTGCTATTTCATGAGCCAAAAATCGGAATTTTTGCCATTGGTGAAACCAAGCAACATTAGATTGGTTGTCATAGGTTTTGATAGATGTTTAACAGCGATCAATCGGACGGTCATGGTAGATAGATCCATGCTTAGACGGGATAAGATAAGCCAACAAGAAACATCGGCCGGGCAGTTCAGATCTTGTAGGGACACATGTCTTGTTTACCCTTCAGAACTAAGAATTCCTGTCTGAACCGGGAATTGGGCCGCACTAAATCACCACTTCTCTTCATTAAATCCTCATTGTTTACCCTCTGGTAAACATGGCAATAGAGAAAATCCCATGGAACATCCAGCATTTTGGGATGCACTTCCCGTGAAAAACACATCTAAACAGCTCCATTTGAAGGTGATTTTCCATACCTTCCGATGATTTTCCCATGATTTGCCCTTGCCGTGATCGCCGCTCCGAGAGGCTGGGCGAGACTTCCAGCACCCGAGGCCGCAACAGGAGCTGCCTGGGGGAAGCTGGGTGGGTTTTTTCAGCCTGGATGCAACCAAAAATGACCCAAAAAAAGATCGACCAGATAGAAAATGAAAGAAACATAACTCAGCTTTAGCATCACTTTAAGATTCCGATGTCACTTTTCGCAAGTTTTTGGAGGGAACTATACTTGAAAACGTGAAATGGCGGGACCAATTTAACCCCAATATTAATTCAGGGCAGTTGATAGGAGTGATATTGGTGATGGCATTGGTTGAATGGTGGTTGATCGTAGTTGATTGATGTTGATCGCATCAAACAGCCCTGAGCCCCAAGAAGGGTTGCTTGATGGTTGGCAGCATATTAAGAATGCAACCCAACACCCAAGCAGCCGGTGTCAACCGTTGGTGAACTTACCAAACCCAACATATTGCGCTGTACTCTGTGCCACGGTCTTTGAGATCAGGTCTGGGCTTGTTTTCCCCTCGTTGGTGATTTGTTTGGCCAATGTGTGGAGGCCAAGATGTAATTCACGCATGTGAGCAGTTCATAATCATATTCAATATTCTTACTGGTGCTTAGTAGGGAATGGATCTGGGCAAATTATAATAATTCACTAACCTGAATTAAGCCCATTTGGGGATGATTTCCCTTATTAACTATGATTCCAGTGAGGTCGCAGTGAGGTCGTTATAATTTACCCAGATGGATGGGACTGGGGGTTGCTGGAATGATTATTGATACTGATTATGGATCATTCCCGAAAATTCCCTACGTTTAGCACCAGTAAGTATTTTCCTCATCAAGGTAGAAATCCAAAAGTAACAACCCACTCACCCAAACATCAAGGATCATCCAGAAACCCAACCGGCCGTGCCGCCATGGGCCGATGATGGGTTCCCCGACACATCCGCTTAAAGGTGGTGACCTCTCAGTTATGTTGGTCGATTTAGAAGCCCAATTAACGCCCTCTCTCTCAATTAACATAATTAACTATACGGATGTATCGACCATAGAGCAAACATTTATATAACCCATATACTTATTCCACCAACTTTGCTAACAAACTGGGGCACTACCATCAAAACACCATAAATTCACATGTTTTGTTAGTTAAATCCCATGAAACACAAGTTGAATCACATCTTCTGTTAGGTAAATCAATCTCTTTAAAATCCCATGGGCATTTTAAAGGGGCTTCACTAAATTTAACTAACAGAGGATCTGAGAATCCACGTTCCATCCCCGAACCCTCCCAGTTTTCCTCGCAAGATGCAGATCGAAGGCTGGTCCGATCCTCTCCTCGATACCTGCGTTGCTGAAGATCAGCTGAACACGCACCTCGCAAAGCTCGGCGCAGGGTCTCCGTTCTTCGGAAGGGCTACAATGGTGATTTTTTTGCGACTAACATGGTGTATGTTATGGTATGTTACGGTATGCTAATATGATGTTTGATTGAACTAATGGGATTTTAGCAACAAAAATATGGATTTACTCCTTTTTGAAGGGAATTTAGCGAAAAAACTGATGAACAATAATGCATATCACCAGCCAAACTGTGGTTAATTCTATCAATGGATTGGCTTAAGCAACGGAAATAGTGATCTTGTGGGGACATACTGGGAATATCATGGGCGTAATTTCTGGGGGGTATCATGGGGAAGTATCAATGGATTTGTTTAATGCAGAACCAACGGCAAACCATTAAACCGCCATTATTTTTTCAGCTGCAGGGGTTCCTGGAGAAAAAAAACATACTATGATCCAATCAGGTGGCATACGGTATGCCAATGTCAGTGTGGTATAATGTGGTGCCCCATAGTTAAAAGTTGGTTTATAAGCCCCAGTAACTATAGTTATAAGTACCATAAACCATAGTTATTGGAATTATAAACCAACTTAGCTATCTTGGGGGCCTCACATTGTACGGTATGCCAATGTCAGTGTGGTATAAAGCCATATCTTTCTAGTTTTGTTCCGATTTTAAAAATTGGCTTTATCACATTGAACTGGGCACTGCAGAGCTGCAAGGAGCCGTCATGTGAAACATGTTTGGGGTTGCCACATTCTTGTGCTGCCACAGTATACATTTGGAGCCTCAACAACGAGTTTTGGCAATTCTCGGGTATGGGTCGCAATGGGACACCAAAAGGGACGGCAAATTTGGTAATTGTTCTTGCGCCACATTCCACCGTCCATTTTTCTCCGTTTAGGTATATTTCGACATATATTGAACCATATTTCTAAGCAACTTACAGGTAGCGATTTTCACCCAGCCACACCCCCCCAACCCCACCATTTCACAGGCAGCAAAAGCGCCTGCAAACCTTTGTAGCTACTAAGGTCCACCTGGCACAAAAAGGGCCACCGTTCTTCGCGCACCTCATGCGGCAGCTTGTGCAGGTTCCATGGAATTTATAGGGCCCCCAATTAATGATGGGACGACCATTCCCATACTTCTTCCATAAGATCAGAAGGAACCCCAAAAGTATGGGAAACTTCTGGCAATGAAGGTACCATCATGGAGGGTCAATGGAAACAACTGGGTGACATTCCCATAAAATCTATAACATCTATGACAGGCTTCAATGGTGTCAATGGTGAAATTGCCACATTCGAATGGTGTTTTTTTCCCATGGGAATTGCAACTGAAGTGGCCACCGGCAACCCACCCGGCATCACCGAAGGACCAAACGCGCAGCGAAGCGGAGCGTTTCCACTTCGCAGAAGAAATTCTGCGGGAACAAGCGCCCGTAGTCCAGCAGGCCTGGCTCCGACTCGTAACTCGTAACTCACTCGTAGCTCGAAGATCGGCGATATGACCCAGTCAATTTAATGGGATAGCCAAGAGTGATACCAATTTGAGCACCAACTGCAGCCCAAGTAAAATTGCATACCCCTTTGAAATTTCATTGAATTGTATCTTACTTAGTCTTGTTTTTGTCCATAAAGTAAATGCCCATTTTCCCAAATAACAAAAACATGTAAAATCCCTAATGTGGCAAACCCAATTTAACCCAATACCATAAACTATCCCCAAATGGTAGGTTCATTATTGGCTTTACCACACTAACCAAAAGGTTTCATTGATTTTTCCAATACGGTAGTTCTCATCCTTTTTTCCATAGGTATAATCCCTACAAATCATTGATTTTTCCATAGTTCTCATCCATTTTTCCATGGTTCACATCTAGAATCTCATGTCTCAACTCGAGTTGAGGAAACCCTCTCCGTAGCGCGCTCGGCTCCGCCGCGCCTGTCCCGCCGAAGCGCAAGGGCACTTGCTCCGCGAAGGCGCTCATGGGGGCGAAGCGAATGGAGCTGCGGATGTCGGGCAGCAACGAGGGGAGGAGCCTTGGTTGGGCCGGTGGTGGACCCCGAGGATTTTTGGTCCAAAAATGCCCAAAATATGTGAGATCTTCATAGATCATCAGATTTCAATGGGATTCTACCATGAAAACATCTGTAGGAAAGCCATGGGGTGTTTTGCTTGAAATCGGATGAGAGCCTTCCAAGAAAACAAAGGACATATGTCCAGGGCAACGAAACGCCCACCTGACAGATGGAGTCGATAAGATATGTGCTTTTCCTTTCGGCCCCGTTCTATCCCTTCCAATGATGATCACAAACGAAAAGACTTCTGAAGTTGTATCTTAATCAGATTAAATTATATGATATTTAACTGATCAGAACATGTTCGGAAATAGTTTTTTGTTAATAAGGTGTGTTTAATGATTTTAACTACCAAGAGAACATGTGATGAGAACGGATTTTGATGGGATTTTAATGAGATTTTGATTTAACTCACAGAAGAAGATGTGATAAATTTGATTTTCATGATTCATGGGATTTTAATGGGATTTAAGTAAGAGAAAAAAAATCCCATGAATTTAATTTTGATGGTTATTTAACATGGTTTGAAAGGATTTAAGTCACAGAAGATGTGGTGAAATTGGATTTCAAAGGGATTTCACCAGCAAGAATTGGGATTGGAGTTGATAAAAATATACAAGGTGGTGCCCCCCAAGTTATAAATAGGTTATAATCTCATTAACTATAGATATATCACCTATAAACCATAGTTATTGGAGTTATAAACCAACTTAGCTATCTTGGGGGCACCACCTAGTAATTGTTTCATGACAACTAAGTTTTCAGAGGTCCAGATATGCCTGGGTGAATGATGGTGTAACTTTTTTATCCAGGTACCACCTGGCATTGGGTCAAAACCGTCTGGGCATGATCTCATTCACTGCACAAATCATAATCATATGGTAGGCCAGGTTAGTATAAATTATCATAACTTAGATCCAAGTGAATTATTTAGAGGAGGCTTCTAGGGTATATCAGAGATTTTATTTGACAGTGCCAAGTGAAAGCAACGGATCCAAGCCATGGCTTCTACCTGAACAAAAACTAGTCAATCCTGTGCTTGGTGTCATGGAGATACAATGTGGTGCCCCCCAGTGATGTTTGTTGGTTTATAAGCCCCAGTAACTAGTTCGTTATAAGTACCATAAACCATAGTGAAATTGGAGTTATGTTCACCAACTTAGCTATGGAACGGGGGCCTCACATTGTACAATGAAACACGGGTCCCAAAAAGTCCTGGGGCTCCTCACTGGGAATAGCCACCAGGCCATCCATCAAGTCCCGTCATCCTGAGGTAGCCACGGTTGAGGCACGGCAAATGCCATGGGTTTTTTTATCTCAGAAATGGTACATGCACCACCTGGGTAAATTATAATAATTCACTAACCTGAATTAAGGCCATTTGGGGATGATTCCCCTTATTAACCATGATTTCCAGTGAGGTCGCAGTGAGGTCGTTATAATTTACCCAGACCATGGTTTTTTTCTGGCCATGTTCAGTTTTTTTTCTGGCCATGTGACCTTTGCGACTTTGAGTTTTTTTCGAAACCACTGGTTCACCATGGACACCGCAGATCGACGGAAGCACTTATCCGACAAAGACAGAGCTGGGACACAATTGAAGAACAATAGCGCTGATATTTTGATAATATGAGATGCACTTCTTACTTATTTAAATTCTCAAAAATATACCAGCTGCAGTAGTCCCCAAACTTGTGAGTGCGCAATCTGAGTTTCTGGTAGCTTTGGGTTGTCCATGCATTTTTTTGTTGCTTGCTGGCGATCAAACATAATTCGTCTTTTTTGAACGCGGAAAGACATCTGGAGATCCTGATGTTTTCTCTCGCTTGCTGCTCTTGGTTCTTTGGCTTCGTTTCTGCTGTCCTGCTGTGTGCCTGTTCTGCTGTCTTTCCGTCCTTTCTGCTGGTCTTTCTGCTGCCCCTTCTGCTATCTACACGATTTGTTACATGGCAGGGCATCAACTACTAGCGAGTGATTATGCATGAAACATCTTACTACTTACTATATATATAGCCATGCATAATCTCCACTATTTTGCCACTGAATTCGCACTCGAACAAGGGATATCCTTAGCTTGGATGAATTCCCAATAACTTTTCTTGTGGACATCCACCTCATCACCTCAAAATAGGTTCACCATCTCGGTATTAAGTAATTAAATGCACCCCTGCCAAACATCCCTTTGAACAAGATAAACAAATATTGCTGCGATAGCCAAATTATATTTAAAGAACCTAAGTAGGCGTAATCGATGCCAATCGATGACATATGATGTAATTATATAAACATACATCTTCGCGCACACACTGCAAGGCACAAGGCTTTTCCACATGTCTCAGCTCCATGGTTGGCTTTATTGTCAAAACCAGTGTGCCATGCAGTTTTGGCTACCGATCTTACAGAAACAATGTTCACCGATAGCTTCTACGCATTGCTTTACAGAGGCTTCTAGGTTTTGCGACCAGATCTTTGCATCGCGACGAGTACATCCAACTACCCAGTACTATAATAGATATAAATATATATGTATTTATTTATTTATTTATTTATTATTATTAGTATTATTAGTATTATTATTATTATTATTGTGTGTGTATTTATTTTTACTATCTTAATATGATGTTCACCTGCCCCGTGCAACAAACCCGCTGGGTCCTGTAGAAATCCGCCTCCGGCAAATAGCGCCGGGAAATCCCACAGGTAGCGCCTGCACAGGCGCTGTCCTCCTGGATGTCCTGCGGGGCCCAAAAAGACTGGGAATCCCCTCTGGCAATCATAGCAGGCTGCAAAAATATGACCCATTTCTCTGTGATTTTCCCATAAAAACCATTGAACACCTTCATTTGTGGGAAGTTTCCCCATGATTACCGGAGGGTAAATGGGGCAACGTCGGGTACAAGATGAGACCCTCGATTATGATAGCTAAGGTGACGCACATAAAAGTTAACCTTTGGGTTTATGGGGATAGAGCCAGAGTAAATGGGGTTGAATACACCAACTTATAGCTGGGGGCCTCATCGTGTATGTCATTCATTGTTAATGACAATATATTCATATGGAATTTGTTTTTATGTTTGCATCATTTTGCGGGAATAATTGCCACAGCAGAATTCAGGAATGTTGCAAATCTATGTGTTTCTCCAGCTTGGGGGGGGTCAAAAACAGGTTTCAACTATCGTTCTGACCTGTCAAATCTGTCAGGCCGGCAGGCCCTTAAGCTGCGCTGGGGTGCCAAGTGACCGAATCTCTATTTTGATTATTTTTTGTCTGATTGATCTTCACATGGTTTAATTGGTTGATTGACTGGTTGGGTTGAAGGAACATGTTCGAGGAAACCATGGATTTTCTCCGGAGATCTCCCGTAGAGGCGAGGAGTTTCCCGCTAAAAATGTGACCGGTGACTGTGTACAACGTCAGAAACTTCAAATGGACCCTGCAGATATGCCGCGAGGCACCTGAAATCCTACCTCCAAATGGCCATGTTCATTCCAACATAACCCATATGCTCCATGGTGCTGGTATATTTACCTACAAAACTGGGTGATTTTTAGGGCAAATGTAGGTAAAATTAGGTAAATATACCAGCACCATGGTTCGCATATGGGTAAGAGATTTCCATGTAAACTTTCAAGGGAGCACCGTAGTTCTCCATGCCTACCATCGCTGCAGTCCTGATGTTCAGGTCGGTCAGTCAGGATGAGACTCATTTTGGATGTTGTCTGCCTCAGCAGGTCTCGGCAGGGGGATGCCGGCAGCTGGTTGAAATTCTGTCCCAAATGCCTGGCTGGGACATACTCAAACGGGATCATCAAATTCATCTTAATGGAGTGGTTTAAGGATTTGATTTTTCAGGAAAGCCGGAAAGCCCCATAATTTATGGAAAAATCCATGGTTTCCTGTAGATCAAATCAATCCATTGAGATCATCTCATTTCTAGTGTTGAAAACACAACAATACTAATTATTTCAATCCACCAAGCAGCTAGCGGTCCGAAACACGAACCACAATCACTGGTCACTGTAGGTGCTCACAAAAGCATTTCTGAGTGGAAAACCTGACAAGTGCCCACTGATTTTAAGGCAATGAGGTGGTAGATGCGTTCATAGGAGTTTGATCCGCTTGTGTTGTGAGTTGCATTCTTTATCGGAGGTTTGTGGAGCCTTGCTCCTACCGGTGGTTGAAATCCATCCCCACGATAGCCACATAGGAACCATCTCGTTCAAACATTACGCTCTTGTAAACATACAAAAATCTATTGAAAATGGCAATTTATAGTGGATTGTCCGATTGAAAATGGTAATTTTCCATAGTTATGTTAGTTTACCAGAGGGTAAATTAAACCCACAGTTGTCCCCCTTCATCATGTTCAGTTGTGAACTCCCCGGTCGCTGAAGTGAATCTCCCTCCGCTGGGCAAACCACCAGGTTCGAAGGGGTGCCTGGTGGTATAATTTGCTTTCAGCCTGCGACATCCATACTTTGGTTGCTAAATCCCAAAAGGAAAACATTAATGGCTAAATGATGTTTAATCCTATCTGCTGCTGATCCAATCATTCAATACCCAATTGTTAGATACCTACCCTCTGGTAATTTAACGTAGCTATTGAAAATGGCCATTTAGTTCGTGAGTTTTCCCATTAAAAATGGTGATTTTCAATAGCTATGTTAGTTTACCAGAGGGTAAATCCCATTAATATCCCATTGAATCACTATTAAATCCCATTAAACCACCATTTTCCTATGGTTTTCCTATGGTTTTCCAACAACGTCAAGAACCCAACCCCGGTGAAACGCTGCCCAGTGGCACCAGAAGCTCCTGCCCGGCCGCCGCCAAACGAAAGCGTTGCACGCCCAGAGAGGCTTCCTGCGGGGCTCACGGGATGGTCTAACCAGCCTCCAGGGCGGTTGAATTCTACATGGCTACCCTCTGGTAAACTAACATAGCTGTTGAAAATCACTATTCAATGGCCATTTCAGGATCCGATTGATTGAAGGTACCTACCATATAAAAGGCCTATGTGAGGGAATATCCCCACAAAATATTGCCTTATATGGTACAGTACCTCCATTCTAGGATCCTGGAATTCCCATTGAACTATTTTTAGTGGGCAAATCAACTAAACATTGCAAATTACCAGAGGCTAATCAATCTGAAAACTTATCCTAGCTATGTGTACACATGTGCATATATTATCATATATACATATGTCAATGCCTTGCAGAAAACTGTAGCTATCTAAAGCTATATCTATATCTATGTATGGTTGTATTATATCATTATATCATCAATCTTAAATCATACGATAATATATATATATATATATCACACTCTATTATGTTATACATAGATAACTTAAGCTGAATAGTTTATATACACTGATTGCAACAAATAAACTAAGCGGTCAGTACAACTAGCCAACTATAGGGCTAGCAGTGCTTGTTCCAATGGGTGTTAAACTCATGCAAACATTTGAATGGGAAAATCCAACTTGGCAATGGAATAAGGCGATGATAATCTACATATGGTGGATGTTTCCAGAGAGTAGCTGGTGCTGGCAAGCCAAGATCATCAGAGAGAAAGAACACGTCTTAAGCAGTGACATGACCTGGTTGGTGGTTTTAATCCCTCTGAAAAAAAAATATGAGTTCGTCAGTTGGGATGATTCTTCCTGATATGTTTGTCAAAAATGTTCCAAACCACCAACCAGCTTATTTTCCGGGCTTAGATTCCAATCACCACTCTGATGACAGCTGAATATACCCTCTGGTCAACTAACATAGCTATGGACAATGGCCCATAGAAATAGATGGTTTACCTATTAAAAATAGTGATTTTCCATAGTTTTTTGTATGTTTACCAGGAGGGTATTGACAGTTGCAACCGTTGCCAGCCCCGGACGCCAGTCTCCTGCGGCACGGTACAGGAGATGCTGCTCTCATTGTGAAAGCTGGCCGCGCTGAACGCGGCCTTGAGGCCTTCGGAGGGGATGTCCTCACCTCGTTTCACGCTTCAGCCAAGAAAAGAACTGCCGGTGGCTT
This sequence comes from Cladocopium goreaui, assembly GCA_947184155.2. Lineage (NCBI taxonomy): Eukaryota > Dinophyceae > Suessiales > Symbiodiniaceae > Cladocopium > Cladocopium goreaui. Next base: position 172,273 of record CAMXCT020000911.1, on the reverse strand, counting down.
GTTACACTAATGGTATAGTAATCAATTGGAATTTCAGGATCCTAAAATGGAGGTACTGTACCATATTTTTGGCCATATTTTCTGGGGATATTCCCTTACATAGGCCTAAAAAATAGGCCTTATATATGGTAGGTACCTCCATTTTAGGATCCTGAAATTCCCATTGACTAATGGTACTTATTGTTAGTGGAACATCAATGGTATATGAATGGGATATGGATAGGGGATATGATATAGCTAATGACTAACCATGGTATAGTCATGGGAATATGAATAGTTTTTGTGGGTAAAACAATGTCATTTTTTACCATCCATGACTGGGAATGGTTTCTACATACCACCAAACAAAAAAGGGTGATGTTCCTGGGGGATGGTGGGTTTATGGCATTGTTTTACCCACATTAGACAGATACCAACCTTGTCAACATCTGGGAAGAAGAGTGTCCTAGGGACATCTTCCCACAAAAAGTTTAAAAAGGTAATGGAACGTCTTGCACCTCAAAGATCTCCGAACTGCACCATTAACCCCGATCGACCAAAACAACAAGGCGTATTTTACAACCAAGAGTAACAATGGGGGGAGAAACAATGCACTAACTCCCAGCACCCATATGCATCTGCTCAAAGATCTTAAAACGGTCAACTGGTTAGGAAAACCAACCAGATTTTTTGGGTTGAAACATGGCAAACATTAAAAGACAATGTGTGCAGGATATCAAATCATCGCACTTACCAAAATGACCCAAAGTCCATCATCCACCAAACAAGTTTATAACTAGGTCAGCTAGTAGCTAGGGTTTATGGTCATCTTAACTGTAGTTAGATGGGTGGTAAACAAACAGACACAACCGAAGGCCCCTTCCTACAATATCCTCATATCTGGCTGAATTACCCTCTGGTAAACTAACATAGCTATGGAAAATGGCCATTTATAGTGAGTTTTCCCATAAAAAATGGTGATTTTTTCCATAGCTATATTACCAGAGGGTTGAATCATTCACTAACCTGAAAAGAGCTGTTCTTCATCAGGCGGCCATTTGGGGATGATTCCAGAATACTAAGCATCATTTCGGTGACGCCAACGATGCCAGGACATTATAATTAATGCACAAAAATAATGCCCATGATTTTCCATGACCATTGTTAGTAGCTTCCATCTCTATTATATCTCCATGGTCATCCCATGATTATCCAGATGCTAAAAATAATCACCCATTATTATATAGGGATATCCATATATTATTATCAGTATATCACAGTATCCCCAATATCACCGTTATATGTGTCCCCACTAGAATCACCCATGTCGCCCTTGTGAAATCATTGTTGGTTGGTTACATCTCCATATTTAACTTTAGTTACTGTAACCATTGTTAGTTACATCAGTTACATCCCTATTACCCCCTGGTAATGACTAACATAGCTATTGAAAATGGCCCAGTCGTAATAGCTGATTTATAATATCCATTAAACATTGTGATTTTTTCCATAGTTTTTTGTATGTTTACCAGAGGGTATATCTCTACTGGTTGGTGGTTTCAACCCCTCTGACAAATATGAGTTCGTCAGTTGGGGTTATTATTCCCAACTGAATGGAAAAATAAAAGCCATGTTCCAAACCACCGACCAGAACTTACATAACCCATTAAACAGGCTGATGTTCCATCGTTTTTTGTATGTTTACCATGTCGGGTAAACCTCCATTTCCTATGGTTTTCCCAGGGTTTTCCTATGGTTTTCCTATGGTTTTCCTATGTTTTCCTATGGTTTTCCCATAATCATCCCCTGGTATGCCATGGATCTCCAGCAACGCTGGCCGCGCCAAGGTACCAAAGATGCAGCCAGCATCCACTGGCAGCCGCCGGCCCGTCACGAACAGAGGCTGCCCACGCGGCAACGGCACCATGGAATCTCCGGACCTCAAAGACGACAACGGACTCACAGTCCCAGGTTGCTGCCAACAAAGCCTGGAGTTGATCAATGATGTTGTGGATTTTCAGTTGATGTATATGTATATATATATATATCTATATATCTATATATAATAGAGAGAGAGAGAGAGTTGGTTTATGAAAGACAAGTTGGTGAAAATCAGTACCTTAGGTTAAGGATTGGGTTTATGGATATTTTATCAAAGTTAAGTGCGTTTATAAACCAACGAAGACAACTGAGGGAACACAACCTTCTGTAGAAACAATGTTAAAACTGCCTCATATATCACTGGTTGGTTGGTGGTTTCAATCCCTCTGAAAAATATGAAAGTCAGTGATGACATTCCCAATATATGGAAAGTCACAAAAAATGTTCCAAACCACCAACCAAATCATATAACTAAGGTCTATATTGAGGAGGGGTTGGGATTGTCAAAAACATACGCCTCTTGGAACCTTCAGATCCATCTGATAGATTCCAGTGTGCCAGAGGCACCCAACAACAGATGGCAACTTAGATGAAATGTGTTTGGGGGAGACCGTTGGTTTTTCAAGTATATGCGTTTTACACCCTTTTTGATCCTTTTTAATCAATATCTCAATCAAACACTTGAAACATATAGATAGAGACATAAATTATGTGTACTTCAATAACACTGTGTGGGTCCGCCGTAGATGCTGCACTGGTATGGCTGCAGGCATTCGTCCACCAAACTGTTGGAGCTGGGCTGGTGACCCGGTTTTGGACAAAAACCCACGTGACATGGCTACCCTCAATTAGTTTCTCTTACAAAAAGAATGGTACTATCTAATACTATATAATTGTATATTCTGTATAGTCCCCATTTTTTGAAAACTGGTATATAAACCATTATTGAATTACCCTCTGGTAAACAGCCACATAACTATGGAAAATCACCATTTTTAATGGAAAAACTCACTAAATAAATGGCCATTTTCAATAGCTATTTTGACATAACCAGAGGGTATATATATGTGTGTATTCCCCGTGTCTTGATCACTATTAAGCCATCAAATTCCCAAACTCACCAGTTGGTTTACTACCCAGTTGTATCAGTTGTATTGCCACCTTGGCCAGTGAAATCCCGAGTCTATCTTGTTAGATCAATAAGACATCAGTTTCGTTGGTCAAAATCCAGGTTTTGGTTGGCTGAACCACCATTCTGATTGGGGTAAGATCCACACTTTTGGTTGGCTAGATCAGAACAATCCCCTTATTTTAGGCGCTAAATCTCCAAGTTTGTGTAAATCAGTGATTATTCAAACACATTTTTTGTTTCCCTATTTTTTTTTGGTGGTGTCCGCCTCTCCAGGGCTCCGGGCAAGGTGTCAACCTGGACCATCTCCTGAGCAGAAATCATCATGGATTTTCCCATGATTTTTTAAACCAAATCTGTTGATTGCATGGATACAAACGGAGGGCCTAGGTCCCAGGTATATTGAAGAATCAGCGGCTTTACAGTAAATCATCTCCATATTTATCTGTAAATAGCTGGTATAAACCATCAATTTATATGGGTGCTTTATGGCATTGCTTTAGTAGCGAATAATCATATAGACAAAGCCATCCCTAAGCCCAATAACCATCCCTAACCCATCCCATTAACCATCCCTAAAACGGTGACTATCACCCAATATATGTAAAGATCCCTATCCCCCTAATTAATGTTAAACACACCAAATTCTATGGCCCCAAATGTGTGTGTGTGTGTTTATACCTAGTAGACCACGGTTTTTTGGGTCGTGTTGAATCTGAACGCGGGAATGGATTTGCATGGTATTCTTTGGTCCAGTTACTATGATGTACATGGATTCCCCTCCAAGTATTGCCATAGAAGTTAGTTTTTCACCCGAGGCTTAATATGAACGGGGAAAGGGATTACTCATTCAAATCGCATAATTTTAGACATGTATGTCCGTCTGTATGTCTGTATGTCTGCCTGTCTGTCTGTCTGCCTGCCTGTCTATCTATCTATCTGTCCATCTATATGTATCTATCTATCTGTCTGTGCATATATGATATGTAGGATTAAATGATTCTGTTTGATCCTCCAGAACTCTCACACACCAGTGAAACAAAATAGTAAATAGATGTAAATAGTACCTAAAGGTCATTAAAGGTCTCTCTAACATCTCTATATATATATGATATAAACATACCCTCTGGTAAACTAACATAACTATATATGGAAAATCACCATTTTTAATAAGTAAACCATCTATAAATGGGTCATTTTCCATGGCTATGTTAAATAACCAGATGGTAAACCCATCCATAAACCGATGGATTGACCAAGTCACCGGCATCACCTCCAGAAAGATCCGCGGCTCGCTGCGACTCTCATGGAGCCCATCGATCAGCACCTCCACGGCCACGCGCCCGGGGCCGATCTGAGTGACCTCGGCACCGGAACCGAAAACAACGAGGGAAAGCACGGGGAAAATGCTGATGCTTTGATCCAAAGATCAGCCAAGATCAGCCAATTCCTGATTTCATGGAAAAATTCATGGAAAAGTGGAAAAGTATACGCGGATTTCATGGAGAACAATGGGAAAAAAAGGGGGAATTTGAAGCAAACAAAAATAAGAGAACTATAGCCAAACATCACCAGACAGTGAACATTTCATGGTCTAACCATGTCTAACCAAACACCACAGAATTTCGGTCAGAAAAGCTGAGTTCTTTGATCAAGACATGGAAGTTTGATGGGAGATCTTCAGGATCCAACAGATGGAGGTACTGTACCATATAAGACCATTTTGTGGGGATATTCCCTGAAATTTAGGCCTTATATAGCCCTTACATATGGTAGGTACCCCCAATTTAGGTTCCTGAAATGGCCAAAGATGGAAGTTTGATGCAAGGTACGTCCTCCGAGGTAAGGCTGCAAGATGCCACACGGCTGGTGGACACCTGGAAGTGATTTTTTTTGTGCGACTCAGCCAATGCCATAAAGCAAGCCCAACATCATCTAATTTTTACAGGTTGAACGTTGCATTTGATCAGAATTAGCTTCCAGTAAGCCAACATAGACATGGAAAATCCACAGTATGTAGATTACCCTCTGGTAAACTAACATAACTATGCAAAATCACCATGTTCAATCCACTTTTTGAAGGGTGGGATTCCAACCATCACCAAATGGTAAAAGGGGAGTTGCAAAGATTCAATCAACCATTCCAACCATTTAAATCAATGAATGTTAATTAATATATCAATGAACCATCTCAGCCATATAAATCAATAATATACAACGGGATTCACCACCGGAGAAGTCAACCATCACTTTATCACCTTCCAAACATCTGGGAAAATGGGTTAATTGACAAGCAAAAAATACCAAAGGTGATGGAGTGAACCTTGCGCACCACTTTCGAAAAGAGAAGCAGACTTTGTCAGACATTTGGTTCTATCTACATGGCTACCCGGCTACCCGGCTTCACTACGGGGTACCATTCGCACCCAGTTTGGGGTATCATCTGGTATCATTGATACCCTCTGGTAATTTAACATAGCTATTGAACATGGCCATTTAGTTCGTGAGTTTTCCCATTGAAAATGGTGGATCTTTCCATATAGTTATGTAAACGTTTACCAGGTCGGGTATCATTGACAACCATCTGACCCCAAAATGGGATGTCAACAGTCCCAATGGCCCCGAAAGCTTCCTGGCCTCGCCAGGGACCAGGAGCTCACCAACCTGCCAGGGGCTGTCTCGTTCCTTTCTTGAAAGGTGATGTTAAAAGCAAGGGCAAGGGGAAGATCCCACAGTTTTTGATGGTGAAATACATTATCTTTATTGGTTGATTACATTAAGATCTATCTTTTATTGGAAGCAGTTCACAAACCACCTGGCTACTCCTTGTGCCACTGCGGAGCCACAGCGGACACGGCTTTGAAATCTGCTGCGGACACGGCTTTGAAATCTGCTTGTTCACCAGAAGTATCCTAGTTTGTGGGTTCAATTCAACCTGCTAACCTCCGGTAATCAAAAATGGCAAAGGACATCCCCTACAAGTGGGCATTTAATATGAAATTCATCTCTGTATCTCTCTCTCTCTCTCTCTCTCTATTCATCTACAAATGAGTACAGTAATTTCCACTGCCATGTTTGATCACCAGCGGGTATTGCTTGAGTTCGCATACTTAGGGTGCGCGGTTGGTTCTATCTACAAAGAATGTACACGTGCTTCTGAGAACTTCTTGTTGGTTCAGAACTAATTACATGTAAATCACGAGAATTTATGTTGCTGCAATTTCCACAATTGGGTGCTTCTCGATGCCATGGGATGCCCCTAAACCCAACAGCTGGTTTTCCACATAAACAGAATGACCAATCAGCTGGAAGATTTGGTCTCCCCAAATGGGACTCTGGGACAAGCCCCAAAAAATCGCCATTCAATGCATTGAATTCCAGAAAGCTCATCGCACATGAAGTCAAGTTTGGCAATGTGCTCCATCTATTGTGGGCTGAAGCCATAATATTCTGGTACAATCAAGGATGAACTGATTGATGAACAAAAAACATGTTAAATCAATGAGGAGTTCCCCAAAACCATGATCATTCTTAGCTTAAATGGATGGAGATGGACCCCAACCAATATTGATAAATTCTGACGTTTCTGCGTCTGCATGTCTTTTCTTGGAGAAGATCCGAAGCTTTGATGGTCAAAACATGCTGAACCAAGACTTAATCCATGAAACTTACTCTATCCCATCCCATTGTATTGGTTGATAAAGTTGATAAATGGGTATCCGGATGAAATGGGGTACCCTAGATTAACAAATCTCACAAATCAACAAAGGTATTCTTGATATGTTTGAATCTGTTTGAATGGCTACCATGTTTGAATAGTACGGCGTCCCCATATCTTTGATCTGATCGTCAAACCCCTGCAACCCCCCTATAGTTGATGGTCAAATCCCATTTCCAATAGTCCCATTAAACCCCATCAAATCAGATCCAATCCCATTAAATCCTATCAAATCCCATCTAATGACACTCCCATCAAATCCCATCCAAGACCCATCAAATTCCACTACACTCCCATCAAATCCCATCCAAGACCCATCAAATCCCAACACTCCCATCAAATCCTCCTAAAACCCATCAAATCCCATTGAACCCCACATGATTTTCCCATCATTTCTGCTGATTTCCCGCATCTCAAGCGGTGGTCGCGCCCGCCTTGCATCGAAAGCTGGCCACTGCCATGCGCTGCTCGGGGAACTTGGTTGCCAGGAGGTACAACGTCCAACCTCCGGGAAACACAGACGTGGGGAAGTCCACTCCAAACCTCTGCCAGGTGTGAAAAAATGGGATTATTTCCTCGGAAATCCCACATGTTTTTTCAGGGTGTGATTAACTATTCAGGGACTTTTTGGGCTCTGAGTGGTCAGGTGCTGTTTTTCCATGCGAAACTGGTTTCGTCCCAATGAATTCATGGAAATCTATACGCGCAGCTCACAAGGTAAACCGTTTAAACCTTGCGGACCTTGGTGTTTTTCACGACCCTCAAACCTGATTTCTCGATCTCATCAGAGTTTATCATCTTATAGAATAAATTGTCTGATTATCAAATTATCTTTTATTATCGTGCATATTGACTATATCTGCGTCTGTATAATAAACTGCTACAAGGTAGTGCCGCAGTGCCCCAGTGATTGGTTTATAAACGCCATTAACTAGCTCGTTACATCCCCAAAAACCATATATATATATAGTTAATATATAGTTATAGAGCAACATAAACCAACTTAGTTGTCTCAGATAGTTATGAGCCATTGTTTCTCTAGCTTTTAATAGTTACCCTCCGGTAAACTAACATAACTACGGAAAATCACAATTTTCAATGGTAAAATCCACTATAAATCTCCATTTTAAATAGCTAAGTTAAATTACCAGAGGGTATCCCCCATAAATCCAACAGTTATTTAAGTTATTTAAGCGTCGTGCCTTGCCCAGGATAGACCTGTACAGGTGACAGGTGCAAGATCGACGGCTGCGCAAAGACCTGACGCGAAAATGGAGAGCAAATTGCTGACCAAACCCATAGGATCCATGTATGGTATATATGCTAACATTGGGGGTATATTGATGGCAAATGTTAGCATATATACCATACATGGATCCTATGGGAAACTGAGGAAACACAAAGGACATCAGCATTTCACATGAGGAAATTGTGCAATACGGAAAACTGGAGAAAGAAAATAATCTGAAAAAAAAACAACAACTCATGGAAAACAACACAGGAAACTCAATAAGATAATACTGCATAGATAAAATACTGTAAAGATAATAATATATATATATAATATTTTATGTTTATTTCAATATAATATATATATATATACAAATTGTATGTATTATATATATATATACGTAATATAATCTACCATCAAAACCGATGCTTGTTTGTCTGTTTTTGCTGCTTTTAAGTTTTCAACCTTGCAAAGTGGTGGTTGCTTACTTTAAACAAATGGTGTTTTTTTACAAACATAAATGCGATAACAAACGTGATTTTACCAAGGATTGCGGATTTTGTTTCCAAACACCAATATGGGGAATGTACGAATGAGTGACAATAAACGCATGCTTTTTCCGACGACCATAGATTTTGTTGCAAACCAAAAATTGTGGTTTCACCAATGAAATTTGCGATTTCATCCACCCAAACTGGATTTTAACCACTCAAATATACGTGGATGCCGGACGCGTGTTGGTTAGGTCACCAACCCAAAGCGCTGACCGTGTGAAGCAATGAATCAATCCACATGTGCCTCAATCATCAGGGGCAAAGTGAGGAAGTTGAAATCTGGTGCCTGGCCAAGCAGCGGCGCCAAGATAACTCGGATTTACCACCAACCTATGGCTAGTTTCCGAATCAGACAGTCAGAAAGCAGCGCATTAGGATTATCGGATCCACAGTCAAAAACCCATCATTCACGATATTTCATCGCTGTCAAATAGCTACAGTATTTTTCTTCGCCAAAAAAAAAACAGAACTATTTGGCACCACTTTTAGTCCCCACAGGTTTGGTAAAAAACCAAAGTTTTTTTCGGCCTCCGCGATTTGCAGGGCATAGGAGCCAGGGGCTCCGATGGCCACAGGACAAGAAATGCCTCACAGGAACGAACTTGGCGGCTTGGCGGATGGATGATTTGGGGATAAGATGGTACGAGTCTCCATACCCATAGGATTCATGTATGGTATATATGCTAACATGGATCCCATCAATATACCCCCAATGTTAGCATATATACCATACATGGATCCTATGGGATATAGTATTTGCATGATTTTGCCATCATTTTTTTTGAAGCACATGAAAAATAGGATGCCAAGATGCCAAGGGGCATAAATAATCATTTAACTGGTTGGTGGTTTCAACCATCTTGAAAAATATGAAAGTCAATGGGAAGAACTATCCCATATATTATGGAAATACATTTTTTCCAAACCACCAATCATTTAAAGAATGACACATGACATAAATTCTATGGGTCCATCGTTTCGCCATGTTTTTCGCCATGATGAGGGATCTCGAAGGGCCCCCGGGACCCCACCACGGCCCTGGACGAGGTGCTGTCGTTGGTCAACTTGGATGCAAAGACCTTGGGTCAGGCTGAGGAACATCGATAGTTACAAAGTGGGGACCCCAATTGATCGCCAAGTTGAATTCTAACTCCAAATAACTATGCTGGTTTATGATACTTATATAACTTACAGCTATAGTATAACTATGGTTAATGGCCTTCAAAGGCCAACTTATAACTGGGAGGTCCCACATTGTACCACAATGCTATAGGACTAGCTGCTAGCAGAGGCACGCTTTGTTCTGAAGCTCTCTCTTGTTTGAACTGCACGTCTGCTCTGGTCAAAGGTATATTCCAGTTGCAAGGAATCAAATGATGCATTCAACCACCCCATGAGGGAGTCCGTAACTCGCATCAAGTTGTTGCTAAACACGAGGCAGGGCACATCTGTCTGATCAGCATATCCTGCACTGGCGACTAAAGCAATGCCACAAACTCCAAGAATTAAATCAACTCACCCACTTTCAATCTTTCAATTATGGTATGACTTCAAACCACACGTCTAATCATCTTAAACACGGGAAAACAAATGGGCAAGTAAATATCCACCCACCTAATTTTCCTACTTTCATTTAAGGTATATACCTACATTTGGGTGTTGCCTCCAATAGGCATGCTCTTCAAATCATCATCCCAAATTAGATCAGCTTTTTTTTTTAACACACACACACACGTGTTTTTGATCAAATACCTATAAATGTGCCATGGTCCTTTCTGAAGCTGGCCATCCTCATCCCTAGAAAAAAGTCACTTTCGTAAAAAATCCATGGCTGAAAACATGGCATTAGTCCCCCATGGCGGCCATTTTTTGTGCCGCCAGGTGACCTGCTGGCCATCTGGAAACAAGCGACAGGCCAGGCCGTTCTGCGGCGGCACCGAAAAGGTGATGATGTACGCCTCGGACGGCTAAGAGGTCTTGGGATCAGAGGTCTACTGAGTTGGGATGGTGATTCATGGTGATTCATCGCCATTGAAGTGCTTATGAATTGTGTTTTTTGCTATTGATGGTTATTGATGGTTACTAGTGGTTATTAATGGCCAATGTGGTAAACCCATGTAAATCCAACATCAAACTTGGCTGGGAAATGGATCATTTGCTGCTAATTATCAGCCATGAGCCAGGCAGTGCCCCGTTATAAGTTGGTGAACCCAATGAACTGGTGCGTGCAGTATCCTCGTATTATCCCCATAATCAACCTTAGTTGACCATAGTTCAATGGCCATTTCAGGAACCTAAATTAGAGGTACCTAACATATCTAAGGCCTATATTTATATATATACATATGTGTGTATATATATCAGGCATAAATTTCAGGGAATATCCCCACAATTCATATGGCCAAAAATATGGTACGTTTACATACCTCCATCTGTTGGATCCTGGAGATCTCCCATTGAAGAGTTGACCAAGGCACTGAATCGTTCAAGGGAAGGGCATCTGGGACCACGGACACCACCTGCAGCATTTGTCGACTCATTGGACCGAGAAAAGGCTCAAGGCAGGTACACGATAAAGGCTGCCATACAAAAATGGCCATCCAACATTCGAAGTCATTGACTCATCGAACAGGTTTACCCTCTGGTAATTTAACATAGCTATTTTATAGTTGATTTACCTATTAAAAATGGTGATTTTCCATAGCTATGTTAGTTTATTAGAGGGTAAGTGCTTTTTCAGTGCTACATGTTACAGGAGCCCACCGAACGACTAAAAATGGTCAAAACCATGGTAGAGTCACCGATGGGTTTCCTGTGGATTTTTCCGAGCTTTTCACCGGGCCTCCCATATGGAGTAGAGATTGTCCACATCATCCTGGACGACGCGCCACCGAGCCAGTCATCTCGGGTCTGGGGAGATCCCGTGTATCCGATGTTCCGGAAAAGATCATGTGGGTAAAACAATGCCATACACCCACCATTACCCGGGAAAATCACCATTTTTTGCTTGGTGGTATGTAGAAACCATTCCGAGTCATGGGTGGTTTATGGCATTGTTTTAACCACATTAGCTTTTTTTTATTTGGAAGTATAGCCAGTATAGCTCCAAGATATACGGCTCACATGTCATAAGCCCTGGAATCTCCTTCGCATCCCAATCCCAACATGTGGCTATGAGTCAAAACCATGTAGTTCGGTGAGCATGTCTCTATTATTATATATTGCAATATAGAAGCATAGATGTTTAGGCACAATCACATGCCCATTTGTTGGTTTGTGTGGCTTAGTTTCTGTGTTTTTTTCACCAATAGCCACGTGCCAACAAGATGTGCCAAGGATCTGTCGTGCTGGTAGTGGAAACAGGTTGCCTCGGAGTACAATGTGGTGCCCCTCAGTTATAAGTTGGTTTATAAGCCCCATTAGCTATAGTTATAAGTACCATAAACCATAGTTATTGGAGTTATAAACCAACTTAGCTAACTATGGGGCACCACCTTGTATAGCTTCAGCCACAGCTGTTCTGAGTTGTTCTTTGCACAGATTGTCCAAAATCTCACTTGTAGAATCAACCCCAGAGTCCCCAGAGGGTACGGGCCAAGATTCGCTTGGGACCTATGCGACAGTAGGGAACCACGACTGTCACAATCACGGTGCACAGAACTTGGATGAGCTTGGTAACTCTTTAGCACTTACCATCCGATGATCAGATCACCACGCCCATATCGATGATTATTAAATGTAATTGATACCCTTTTTGGACATGCCAACGTCGCTGAACATGCCCCCAAAAATCCCAAAGCATGGGTCTTTGGATTGGGAATGAGATTCAAAACATCTGCGCACTAGTGCCCGTCAGAGAAACCCAAAAGCATTCAGAGTTTGGAATGCTCTACCTGGTGGTTTTCCCGCGGTTTGCAAGAGGGTTTTAGCCCCAGTGAAATAACTGACCCACTACACGGTGGTGCCCCATAGTTAGCTAAGTTGGCTCATCCCTAGCTTAACTCTTGGTTTATCCCTAATCTAAGCAGAAAAGTACCAAATAGGGGCCCCAAGCTGCCACGTTTCTAGAAATACAATACTTTTGGAACATCATAGTTTTGTCTATCATTGTTTTCCATATGTTGATCGAATCTATGCATATCCCATATTATGTCCCATATTAGCTCCCATATATTTGTTCTGTCCTCAGTATATCTCCATATATCTCCATAAGATCTTCATTTTCCGCACTTCAAATCCACTATCTTCCCAAGTAAACTCACGATTTTCATCCGTTTTCCCCAGGAAAATCCCGCCGTTTTTCCGATGTTTTTCCCGTGACGAAGCCGCCGTTTTTCTCCACGTTTCTGTCACGACGACCCGTCTCCCGGGGGGGTCCCGGTGAAATGCGAGGCGCGGATCGAAGCTGCGCTGCGGCGGCACGGTGTCCAAGGCGGGCTCCGGTGGAGGAGGCTGGCAGAAAACCTGCAGGGGATGAGGTCCCGTTGGTTGGTGGTGCAATGTGCCCATCCTGATGACATTTATAGTGGATTTACCCATTAACAATGGTGATTTTCCATAGTTTTTTGTATGTTTACCAGAGTATAATAACCCATTAACCATCTGGTTGGTGTAATATACTGTTAATATATGGTTAATATTAATGGTTCTTCTATATTCTTATATGGTTAATGATGGCTAATAATCTGGTGGTACAATGTGCCCATCTTGAAAAATGATGGAGTTCGTCAATGGGAAGGATGACATCCCATTTATTGGGACCCATATATATATATATATATATATATATGGCCCATATCCCATATGTCAACTAACAGTTTACTGGGAAACTAACAGGTGATCTATTGGGATTAAGATTTATTTTTGTGATATTTTTGGTGATGTTTTATGTGTGATATACCCTCTGGTAATTTAACCAGGTCATATATTGGTGGTCCAATGTGCCCATCCTGAAAAATGATGGAGTTCGTCAATGGGAAGGATGACATCCCATATATTATGGAAAATAAAACATGTTCCAAACCCCCAACCAGGTTATATAGTTATCAGTTATCAACCATATCTATGGGTCATTTTCCATAGCTATGTTAAATAACCAGAGGGTTTTTCTAGTTATAGATTCCCCAGTCATGGTTGATCAAATGGTTGATTCCATTAAGATCATTCAAGATCTACCCTCTGGTAATGACTAACAGTTTGCGAACTTGAACATGGCCAATTTAGTTCGTGAGTTTTCCCATGAACAAATGGTGGATATTTCCATAGTTATGTGGCTGTTCCCCAGAGGGTAACAATGTGAAAATAACAACAGTTAACATGTTAACAATATTGATTAAACAACTGGTAATTCCAACTATAGTTTAACAACAAAAATATTATTCTGGTAATTCCATAGTTTTATATAGATTCTTCAACAATATTAGCTGACAACTGGTAAAAAACACACCAGATTATGGTTCAATAACAATATTAATTCTGGTAATTTAAATGTAATCAATAGTGTTCAGATCAATTGTTGTACTAAAAGTTTGATGATGTTAATACCGTTTTTTGCACTAATTCAATAATTTAGATTGAGTTTAGTATTGTTTCTGCTGGTGATGAACAGTTTAATAACAATATTTGTAAGAATGGTCTCTGTAATCACCACATTCTGTAATCAAATAGTTTAAGATGGTGGTATTATTTCTGATGGATTTCTGACTAACAGCATCTAACAAGGTTGTTGATGAATAGACAAATATATATATATAATTATTTATATATATATATATATTTATTTATTTAATGATGCTATGGTTTCTGAAATAATTGAAAAACTTAGATGGTTACTGAAACTAATTTAAGGTTCTGTAACAACATTACTTGGCAAATGGTAATAGCAAATGACAATAACAAATGGCAATAACAGTATTGCGGATATTATGTAACAATATTGATGAATAATATTGAATAATAGTATTGTTTCTGTTGCCACCATAGTTAATATATGTTAGTATTATGCAACAATATCCCTATCAAGACCCTGCGGTTTGCATGCAATATTGGTAATAACACATGGTTTGATGGTGTTGATGACAAATAAAAACTATACCTACTGTTGGTGGTATTGTTTCTGTTGCCACCATGACATTTAGTTTCCGCTTGTGTCATGCTGTGGTACTATTATCCAAAGGACCCATATGAAGTTTCTCCCAGGGATTAAACAGCAATAGTACTAATGAAAAGAACAACCAAACAAAATAGTGAATTGAAATTATTTTGCACACATACATATGTACATATATATATATATATATGTTTCACTCCGTCGGGCGAAAGTCGCATCGCGTTCAAACTCGAAGTTGACTGGATCAGCTCAGGGGACAGTGGGAGGGTGTATCGAAGGAGGACGAGCCGACGAGGCACCAGCGAAGGTCCCTCCGGCCTTTGCACACATACACATATGTGTACATATATATATATCACCACCTATTTGTATATATATGTGTTGCATATAATTGTGTAAAGCAGAACCTAAGGAATATAAATGTTATACTATGTAAGATGCACATTCAAATAGGATACGTGGGTATGGGTCAAAGTTCACTCCAAAGTAGTTGCTAGTTCGTCCTCCCACTTTTATGTAAGATTGAGGGTGGGCACCAAAGGTACCACCCTTAAACAATAGAGGCTTAAACCCCAGAGGATGATGGTGGTTAACAAGACCTAAATTTTAGCATTGCAGTAATCTCCAGCAAAATAAACATGTCAAATTAACTACGTTTCTTAGTCGGATTCTACTTAATCTTTTCAGAAGGGCTACTATCGGTACTATGTCTGATCGGTTGACATCTTCATCAAACGATAGGAATCTTTTTTGCTGACTCAAGATTGATAATACAAACACGGTAAACTTCAATATGAAAGGCCCCCACTTCTGCCTTTCAGGTCCCTCTTTAGCCGTTCTACTGGAACTCCCCAGTTTCATCCAGGCTTGACATTTCAATGGATTGGTTTAGTCGGGAAAATTTTAGCCGGAAACCATAGATTTTCCCATTAAGATCATGGGGCTTTCCGGTTAAGATTTTCCCTTAGACCAATCCATTGATATACCATATCCCATTCATATCCCATTGAATCACTATAAAATTCCATTACCCTCTGGTAAACTAACATAACTATGGAAAGATCCACCATTTTATAGCTGGGAAAATCCACTATAAATCACCATTTTCAATAGCTATGTTAGTCATAACCAGAGGGTAAATCATTGTAAATTCCATTTTTCACGTTGCCATCATTGCCCCTTGGTGGGATCCCAAGAGTCCCGTTTTTGCGTACCACATGCCGCCTGCGTATCCTTGCACTCCTGACACATCGGCATCGATCCGTATGGTTCTGGTGTCAGTTCTGTGTGGTGATGGCTATGGTTCTGTGAATATCCCCACAACAAAAACGGCCAACAAATAATAAAAAATGCCAAAAATATGGTACACTGGTACAGTACAAAAAAAAAACAAAATCAAGATTGGTGTTGGCTACAACCTCACCACAAGCACCAGGATGGATTTGCATGAGATTTTGGATTCTTCGGAGTTTCATGGTCTTAAACCATCACACACGGAAATCAGGAGATTTTTTTTAATTATGTCGCTGTTCCTACTCATAAAACCTTCTCGGTGTCTACATCCCACTTACTACTCATCCACTAACTCCATGCTTGACTCAAACTGAACACCGGACCATGACAAACATGCCGACAGCCGGACACTCCACAGCCGCACCATCAAATGGCTGACAGTTGGTTGATATAGCGCGAATTCACTGCCAGGAATCTTCACACAAAACAATCATCTGGTTGGTGGTTTCAACCTCTCTGAAAAATATGAAAGTCAGTTGGGATCACTATTCCCAATATATGGAAACACTGTTCCAAACCACCAGCCAGATCATGATTACAAATACATACACATACTTTAGAATGTGCTATAGCACCCCTCCCGAAACAATAGCATGGAGAAGTTACATGTTAGTAAAGCAGTGGTAACCTACGTTCCCTTAAACGCTTACACTTACTTGTTCTATCTGTGCTGGTGCTAATGGAGAGTATAATGCTGCAAGGTGGGACCCATAGTTGCCTAAGTTAGCTTATAAGTAGGTTAATTGTCAGGTTATGGTAGGTATATCTACAGTTCATGTTATTTCCAATCAACTTGCACCTTGCACTGCAGGGCACCGCCTTGTAGCTGCTTCTTACCCCTGATAAGTAACCGTGTGGGGCATAAGTTTTGATTAGGCGACCAAGTTATGTTTGTTGGTTTATAAATACTGTGAAGAATATAGCTAGAATTATATATATATAATATATATATAGCGCCTATAAATCCATATACCATCTGGTTATTTAACATAGCCATGGAAAATCACCATTTTATAGCCAGGTAAACCATCTATTTCTATGGGCCCTTTCCCATGGCTATGTGAAATAACCAGAGGGTACTGTATATAGCACCTATAAATCCATATAAACTCCAATGTAGCTCCAATGTAGCTATCCTCAACAGAGGCCCACCCTAGCAGCTCCTCGGATGTATCTTCCGCTAAAACCGTGGTCACCTGCAGTGATTTCCGGTGACCGACCCTGGGGTTGTCGTGAGAATTTCTGCAAATCATGGGTTCAAAAACGGAGATATAACATGATTAACATGTTTAATTAATGTTATAAATCATTAGTGATATATAATGTTAACCGGAGATATATCATGATAGAATTAAACATAATCATGGGTTCAAAAACCGGTTTATATCATTTAATTATATCATTAAGAATTTTATTAATCAGTTTATATCATTTCTATCGGACTTGGCTCCACTCGGAAATTGGGGATGATTCAGCAGCAAAACAAATGAAACGGGATGTGATCGTCAGTCATCAGGGTGGCTCAATTCAATCAAAACTCATAAAACTCCACAAACACCGGAGCGTTGAAAACAAAATAGCTCAGTGATGTTTTTACGGTTAGGATCTTACGCTAAAAAAACCCTCCAAAGGGTTCCATCAACTAAGCAGCTACACTCCATGGAAGTAGTAGCTATGCATATTTTTCTTTTGCGATTTCCGGGCCGAAACGGATATTGCTCCCATCCCACCCAAAATAACATGGAGTTCCCATCAAGTACAATGTGAGCCCCCTACATAGCTAAGTTGGTAAGCATAACTCAAGCTGTTTACGGGGTGATACAATGTGGTGCCCCCCCAGTTATAAGTTGGTTTATAAGCCCCAGTAACTATATGTTAGTTATAAGTACCATAAACCATAGTTATTGGAGTTATAAACCAACTTAGCTATCGAACGGGGGCCTCACATTGTATATACATATAGAACTATAGTTAATGCAGTCACCTTGATTCACCTTGCAATGCTTGGTGAACATTCAAAATATGTGGGATATACATGGGATACATATTATGTTATATTATATTATATCATGTTATGTTGTATTAAATTAAATCATATTATATATATATTATATCATGTTTTATTAAAATATATTATTATATTTTATATCATGTTTTATTAAAATATACTATTATATTTTATATATACATAATATACTACATATAATGCGGGGGATGGGTATGCTGTGCCACACAGCCTGTAGTGTCGGCGCAGCGACCTCAAAGGAGGCAACTGATGCGAAGTTCGGAATTTGATGCTGGGATTATTTATGGAAACACATAGGATCTACCAGTGGATGTTTATCCCATGGAATTGGTATGTTAATGGTTAATGCATGATAATGATAGATCTTAATGTGAAAAAATATTAAAAATAGGGTCATAGTTGGATCTTAGTTCAATTTAATGAATGGAACTTATTCGCACTTAGTGGAAAACACTTGATACCAATGGACAACAATGGGTCGTGATGGATCATAATGGATCTCAATTGATACGGACATATCATGGGAATGGGCTCATGTTTATGATATTGCAGGAAGAGGCACCCTAGTTGTGTACTGTATAAGTTGCCTTATGTTGCCCCATCTTGGCTTATGTTGCCTAGTTATAAAGTATAAGTAACTTATCTTGGGGGCCCCTTCTAGTGGTTAGTAACTGGATTCCAGCCCAGTTGGTTTTTGGCTGGGGAACACCCCAGAGCTGGCTAAGGGATTAACTACGTTTAACCTGTAGATCTTCTGTTGAACTGAGCGGGATACACGCAAATGAAAATGAATATGGAAATGGATGAACATTGTAGTTTGAAACACCGAAGCCTGTCTTGCAACTCCAGCAGCCAGCTTAGTCTAATGATTCGTGAGTTTTTAGAGGTGGATCACTGATTCCAGCTCTGATGGGCCGAACTTCAAAGTCGAACTTCAAAGGCAGCAACCTACAATGTGGTGCCCCCCAGTGATGTTTGTTGGTTTAGATTCGCCCCAGTAACTAGTTCGTTATAAGTACCATAAACCATAGTGAAATTGGAGTTATGTGAACCCCAACTTAGCATTCTCCAACGGGGGCCTATAACCATTGTATCAGCCCCCTAGGAATAGCCCCGATGGGCACGCCCATCTGTTAGAGGCAACCCGTCAGGGTCGAGCGCAAACCCGAAAATCGATGTCAGTTATGTGGTCGCCACCCGGCGCCAAGCAACTCGTCCAAAGGTTATCTTCTTCTTGGCATATGCCTGTGAGAGCCAAAAGGTGGGAAACAAATCTTTGGAGGTGGAAAAGGTGGGGAAAAAACTGAGCGAAACTACGTCGGAGCTTCCCAATTCGAATTGTTGAGCCCAGGACCCAGGACCCTCCATATTGGCTCCGAAAAATCATCGATCCAGGACTGTTTCCGTCCAAAAATCCATGACGGAGAATCTGGTATTACCCCCCCAAATGGCATTTGAATAGATACGATCATTAACTTGGTGTTCTCCCCAAAATGATCAAAACGTTCGGAGAAAGCTGCTATGTGTGTACACACACACATATATATATACACATAACACACACACATATATATATATATATTATACATATATACATATATAAGTAAATAAATAATATAATATATATATACCATCACCAAACCCCTGGCATCCACCTGCAGAACATTGGCGAAGATCAGACCCAGTTTGGAGCTGGTGGCTACTGGGGAGGTGATGTTGCAAAGGGCGCGCTTGTCGGACAACAGCACGGCAGGGCTACCTGACAAGCCCAGGTGCACCAGCAACCAACAACTAAGAAGGGATTTTTCACCAGCAAACATGGAAACTGTTGTAATTGGTATAGTTGATTTTTGATTACGGTAAGTTGGTTGAAATAAGTAGGCTAACTGAGCCAACTGTTGGGTGGGTTTGTAACAAATACTTCTAACTGTTTGTAGTTAGTTGGTTGAAATAAGTAGGCTAACTGTTGACTCGGCTTGTAACAAAATAACAAATACGTCTACGTACCATCTGGTTATTTAACATAGCCATGGAAAATCACCATGTTTAATAGGTAAACCATCTATAAATGGGCAATTTTCCATGGCTATGTTAAATAACCAGAGGGTAACTGTTGACTGTTTCTGTACTGTTGGGTTATAAACCAACTTGGCTATCTAAGGCTTCTGCGGCGCCACCGTATGTTGTTTTTTGGACATCACCTGGGTCCAATCAGCCTGTGGCAATATGGTGGCGCAATATGGCAACAATCATATGATGGTTTCCTGAAATAAGGGTACCATTATAAACCCAAATCATCCATTTATATCATTTATAGATGGGATTTTCCATGAAATAAACCAAGCATTACCCGTACCATTATAAACCCAAATCATCCATTTATATCATTTGTAGATGGGATTTTCCATGAAATAAACCAACCATTACCCGTACGATTATAAACCCAAATCATCCATTTATATCATTTATAGATGGGATTTTCCATGAAATAAACCAACCATTACCCCCATGACAATGGAAACCATATGGTTATGCTGTAGTCATATGGGGACGCCGATGGGAATTCTACCCGGCCCAGGCACGATATCCATCACCACCCAGGGTGCATTCGACAACTGAGTTGTTCTCCTGGCGCTCCCATTTCTGGTGGCCAAATTCTTGAAGTTATGGATATATTTATAGTTAAGTTAAGTTGTTAGTTGTCAATGGAGATTTGTTTGAGACATTTATACTGAACTTATATCAACTACTTAGTATACAGCAAATGGGGATTTGCAGTTGGTATATATAGTATATAAATGGTTCAACTATATACTAAGAATAAATTTCTTAGCTATGGCTATATCAGCGTAGTATATCAAAAAGTAAATATTGCAACCCCGAAAAAGGTAGAATAGGTTCAATCTATCACTACTTTAGTAGGTCTTTGCTTTTCATTTGTTTCAGAACTGTTTAAATATATATATATATATATATATATATTTACACATATAGACATGTATAAGTTATCTCCACACCAGAAATGGCTCCCTTTTTTAAACCAGGATATCTTGCACCATGCCCAATTCGAGGTTTAATTGCCAGGTTCACCACATGTCTTTGATGTCTATGGGCCTTGTGAAGGTACCGGATCAATGGCTATTGAAAATGACCATAGAAATAGTGGATTTTCCCATTGAAAATGGTGATTTTCCCATCAGTTTTTTGTATGTTTACCAGAGGGTACTTCACAGCACTCCCCGAGAGCCGTGACAAGTACTGCCGCGGCCTGTGGGAGGATGTGGGGAAATCGACGCCCAAAAATCTCCACCAAGAAGGTTTCACCTTGCCGACCCACATGGAAATCAGCTGGACGCTGGACAGCTCCACGTTCTGACTCAGTTTCCATACAAGGTGGTACCCCCCCAGTGATGTTGGTTGGTTTATAATCCCCATTAACTATAGATATAACCCCCATTCATCAACCCTAGTTATTGGACTTATGAACCAACTTAGCTAACGAACTGGGGCACCACCTTGTATTTCTCAGCTCCAAATCTATGGTTCAAACGTCAGAACGAGATCAAAATGGATGGATTTTCAGAGGTGATTGATTTGTGTCTCCCTCTCAGAAACCTTCACCCTAGACTTGATTCCTAACTTCAGGGATATGCCATGTATATATATATATATATACAGATATACATATATATATATATATCCATATTCATGTAGATTCCATGTGCTCCAAGTATTCTCTTTGCATATTTTCCCACATTTGACTAGTGATTTGTGGGTAAATGTCAGCAAATATTTCATGGAACATCCCAGCATGAAAGTGGTTCATATCCCCATGTTTTGAAGCTTAAGGACTCCTTGGCTAATTATAAAAATCGTTGGGGCTACCTGTAGTCATACTACTGCTGATAATAACACTACTACAATGGGGGTTTCCTAAAATGGGTGGAAAAACCCAAAGCATCCATTTATGGGAAACCCCCATTGTTTCCATTTTAGGTTTGTGTTTGTGGGTGTGTTTTTTCCCATAAGAATGGAAAAACATCGGGTTTATGCTGTTTTTTTCCATGTGGTTCCATCATTTTTCCATCCAGCTACCCTCTGGTAATTTGTCACATAGCTATTGAAAATGACCCAGTCGAAATAGTTTATTTTCCCATTAAAAATGGTGATGTTCCCATCAGTTTTTTCTATGTTTACCAGGTCTTTTGTAGCTGGAGTAGCACCATGACTCTCTTCCAATCCTGCAGCGATTCCAGTGATCCCAGCGCCCCCACCGGCGATGCCAACTTTCGGATAGAAATCCAGGATTTGTGGCGCCAAAGAGGCCTTGGAGTTGGTTGCTACCCTCTGGTGAGGCCTAAGTTGGTTTATAAGCCCCATTATGCCATTAAGTACCTATACACACAAATATATATATATATATATATGTGTGTATTATAAAGGAAAAACATGGCTTCAACCAGGGCTTCAACATTAAATGCAGTGAACTGCATATATATATATGTATAGATATATTAGATAGATAAACAATTATATCACATATATATATATATATTGACCTTTGGTTTTAACCAACTTAGGTCCCAGGGGTATCATCTTTCAGCTTCAATCCTAAGGGCCACTGGGATTTTCTGCTGGTTGCTAAGGCTTTCGCAATAGACCATGGAACCATCCATAGTATAAACCACTTGGAGATTTCCTAAGATGGTGGTACCCCCAAATCATCCATGTATAGATGGGATTTTCCATGAAATAAACCATGCAGCTATGGGGGTATCCCCATTTATGGAAATCCCCACTTGTTTACCACCAAAATAAAATTTCATGAGTCATCAGGCTAGATGCATTTTTTGATTTACCAGATTCACCGGGTAGAGGTAGTATCAACCAGTATAGGCCCAATATATGTGCCATGATCAAAACATGCTACATGGTTTAGGGATTTTTATGGTCATCAATCCCCCTATGGGAATGCAAACATCACGGATACTACCCTCTGGTTATTTAACGTAGCCATGGAAAATCACCATTTTTCATAGGTAAACTATCTATAACTGGGCCATTTTCCATGGCTATGTTAAAAAACCAGAGGGTAACACTTCCTACTGTGATGGATTGATGATCTCCACCAGGGGGTTAGTCTCGCCAAGCGTTTTATTGTAATTGGTGATGTCATGATATCCAGCATCCCATCACCCATAGGATCCATGTATAGTATATATGCTAACATTTGGGGTATATTGATGGTAAATGTTACCATATATAGCATACATGGATCCTATGGATCATACCATCAATAACATCGCATGTCATCGCCTTTTCCAATATATACAATCCAACTTTTGATCATGGCACATAGATATCCAGAACCATAAAACTCCATTTTTTTTTAACGTTGGTTAAACACATATGATATAAAACCATCCAAAAGCGCAACTTTCCGTATGGCACATGGATCATATTAGTCAGGTAGATAAATCCCATTGAAAAAAAACATTTTCCCTCATCGAGTCACCATTTCCCGAGATAAATCCCTATCCTCCGGCAATCTGGCAATGGAAAATGCCCATTCATGGATGATTTCCCATAAAAAACATCCATTTAATTCGGAGATTTCCCAGCTAGGCATGTCATTTTCCCTACTAAATCCATGATATCCCCTACTAAATCGATGATCTTCCCATTAAATCACCCATTAAATCACCATCTTCCCAGTAAAATCACCATCTTATCACTCATTTCTCATCTCAGCTGCCGTCGAGTCGACGGCATCCTCTTGCAGCAAACATCGGGGCACGATCTCCTCCCCCGTGGGCCACTGCTGTGACACTTCCCTGCGACGAAGAGGTGACACTTCCCACGTGGTGTACCTGGACCCTCCAAGTAACTTCCCCAAAAAGCCTGGTTGGTGGTTGGGATTGTATAGTAGTATAGTCAACCCATTAATAAACCCATTAATAAACCCCCAACACTTGTTGAATTGGGTGGGTACCAGTTAAGTATCAGATTATCACTGGTTGGTGGTTGACCTACCCCTCTGAAAATAATGATGGACTGTCGTCAGTTGGGATTATTTTTTGGGATGATGACATTCCCAATATGATGGAAAGTCATAAAACATGTTCCAAACCACCAACCAGAAACATGTTGGAAGTCCTGAGATTAAATTAGTTATGGGGTAACTTTACACCATTTTTTATAGGTGGAGGGTCTAGGTAAAATGATCTGTTCAGTCGGGCCGTGTTGTTGGACCCGTTCGCTACAGCGATGCTTGTCTGTTGTTGCTACATATTTTGATATTACAAGTTGGTGTCATTGAACTTGAGTGTCTGAAATTTATCAATCGCAAATAATAAATGTGAGGGGTCAAGTCCTCTGTATCCGTAGCTGTTCGTAGGTACCAATGACAAAAAATAGCAGAGTGGTTCGTATCTTCCGCACCTCGGCAAGGGAACAATCCATTACAACGGAATCCGGCTTGTTGAAGGTTGTGACCTACTTGCATTCTGTAGGGTGAACCACCGAGGGAGCAGCTCGTACCTTCCCAGCTGACCGCCAGTCCCAACCACCCCAAAAAAGCGGGGCGGCGCCCCACACGGTGGCATCTGAATCTTCGCCACTGCCCGCTAAAGGGCAACTAAAGCCACTGCTACCTTGAGAAGTTAGGAGGGACATGGGGCAGTTCGGAAATAAAGTTCCTTGCAGAATATATAAGTGTACTTCATGAAGTACTGTACATACATATATATATATATAATTATATATATATATATGGAAAATTACATTGTTTATATAATTCCATATATATATATATGTATATTATAGATATGTAGCAGTAGCAATAGTCAGGGGTAATCCCAACCTCATGTGGTCATTACGCCAGGGTTAGATAAACAAACTAAGATAGCCCCAACTGCACCCGGAAGAACCCGCAGATATTTTCTGATGTTTCAAGTACCTCAATTGGAGGTCAAGTTGCAAATACATCCGGTTGAAGATATAAATTTCAGGACATGGAATGATATACAGAACGTATGGCACAGTACCACATTTCGGAGACCTGCTAATGGGCCGTTGTCGAAAAACTGGCCTGTAGTGAAGTTTGATGTTTAACCCCATGTTTGATGCTGAAGTTCCTTTTTTTTATGATTAACAGATCCAATTTGTCATGGTTGACCCACTCAATTTGCCAGCTGTTCCCCCCAATTTCGGACAGTGTCCAGCCCCCCACCACCACCACCAAGGTGCTGTAGTACTGCGCCAGTTCAAGACCTTCGACCAAGGCTGTGAAGCCTAGGGAAGCTTCACGCGGATTTCTGTCGAGAGGATTCATGGGCTGAGGTTGGAATGCTCTCCAATACATGGGTCTGGCACACCCTTTATCATCACTTTCCATTGGACTTTCCATTGGTTGTAAAGGGGGTTAACCCCTCTAGTAATCAACCAACCAGTAGGAAAAGGACATCTATGGCATGTGGCAAAGGGGTATGGCATAGCAAATCAAATTCACAATGGGGGGATTCTTCGGTGGAAGAACCACAGTAGCATAGCCAAGGGGCATAGAAGGTATCGCCATGCCATGCGTCACAGTGTGCCGCAAATCAAGCGCTAATCGCGATCATGGCGGCACAAGGGGGTTGAGGGCAGGCTTTTCTGCAGCAGCCCCAATGATAAGACAAATATTCAAACCCAGCTTCCTGGTAATGACACTGGTGCCACAAGTTGCCATGGACAAATTTGGTGTATCGACATGGAACCCACCAATGGCTAGTTCTGCTCCAGTCATCTTCGAAAATGCAAATGTATCTTCATGTCTCCCTGACCTGAGGTCAGGTTCTCTGGGAAAGAAACGCACACACACATATATGTATACATACATATACAGATATATATATATATACATACATATTTACATAGTATAAATATATTCACCTGATGAAGGGAACATTTAAAATGTCCTATCTCCCGCAGCATGGCCATGTGGCTTGGCGAATGTGCCTTGAGAGCCGAAGAATCGTCCAAGTATCAGTTGAAGGATGCCCTCCCCCCAGTATGGGGCCTAAGAATGAGCCCCATATCCATAGGAAATCTCCTTTTGGGGTTGATTGCCACAGGAAACAGGAAGACAATGGGCTGATAATACAGCCTGAAATGTTGAAAAAGGAGGTTTGATTTGCCAAGCCATGTCTGTTGGAAGTGTTTTACATGAAACCAACACTGGGAAGGCCCTCTCTGAAGAGCATCATAACTTGCACATGGCCTAGCTTATCCCCATCAACAACAGCCCATCCACCAAGAACTCTGCAAACGGCTCGGAATGGCTAGTTCTCAAGCAAGTGCCATCTGTCCCTGCCAACTAACTATTATATAACACTTATAAAATAGCTTATGAACCAAATATGTTTTTTAAAAAATTGTGTACTTCACTAACCTGAAATAAGGCTCACAACCTTCACGGCCCTCCAGCAGAAGCACCCTGATTTCTAAGGCTATGTTGGGATGGGTAAACCCCTACTCACCACAGAAATCTTTGGACATTCCACCAACCAACCCAACCCTATAGGAGCTTGGGATCAATTTGATTTGGCATGGCTGCCATGTCTCCTTTGCCATGCAGTGGCTGTGCATGTCACATATGTCACTCGTCTTTCTGCAAAACATACCATGCCCAGACCATGCCCAGACCTTGCATGGTAAACGCAAGGTGGGTGGCTGGCTCGGATCATTTCGAAAAGGGACCAGGGAACTCCCAGTTGAAGGATCGAAATGTATACACTGTATATCTTCAATGGCCATTCCAGGAACCCAAATTGGAGGTACCTACCATATATAAGGCCTATGTAAGGGCTATGTAAGGGGATATACCCCCAAAATAATGGCCTTATATGGTACAGTTCCCTCCATTTTAGGATCCTGGAATTCTCATTGATATCTGTATGCAGTACATTTCGCTGCATACATTTTAAGTATTGTTGGGGGCAGGTTGCCAATCTATGCCAATCTGCCCGGGTCCCGTTTCAAGTTTCATCACTGCAAGGAGGGTCAACTTTCATCATATCCAAGGGGCGGATCGCAACTGATGATGGGATTTCTGGTGGACCACAAAAGCGGTAAACTGAATGCAAACACGGCAACTAAGACTTAATGTCTATGTATGTTTTTTTTCAAAAGGTTCATACAGCTCCTCTACATGGCAAAATCAGGTATAGTTCATGATTGCATCTGCCATAAAGCATGGATGTAGTGGGGTCAGCTACCCCTAAACCGTGTCACATTGTGCATGGTGACAAATCAATTGGTACCTAGATGGACCAGCTCTGCATCTCCTTTTCTTCGCAGGTCATATGATCTCCCTCCACTTGGCTCTGGCTGCTGGTGAGCCATCGGTGCCTTCAACATCAACATGGATTTTCAACCAATTCCGCCAGGAATTAGGGCGGATGGACCAAAGCAAAGCAGCGAAAAAGGCTACCACTAATCCCTTCCTCCTAATACTAAACGTCCCCCTAATACTAAAAACAGGCATCCATCTCCAATTTCCGAAAATTTCAGTTTGGCCAATTTGACTTTTAATTGATCCCCTTTAAAAAACAATTTAAAAATCAACCTACCATTTGTGGGTTCTCCCCCTAATACTAAAAACTAGTTCACCCCGGGGTGTTTAGTATTAGGGGGGCCTAGTCCCAATCCCTCACTCCAAGCTGCCTAGCTACTCTAGCAATTAGGGGTAAGCTTCGAACTGCCATTTTTGGCAATATTTTAATTGCGTTATATAAGGAAATTTAATTGATTTTGAGATCGGAAAAAATAGTTTTTAGTATTAAGGGTTTTTTAATTTAGTATTAGGGGTAAGCTTCGAACTGCCATTTTTGGCAATATTTTAATTGCGTTATATAAGGAAATTTAATTGATTTTGAGATCGGAAAAAATAGTTTTTAGTATTAAGGGTTTTAATTTAGTATTAGGGGTAAGCTTCGAACTGCCATTTTTGGCAATATTTTAATTGCGTTATATAAGGAAATTTAATTGATTTTGAGATCGGAAAAAATAGTTTTTAGTATTAAGGGTTTTAATTTAGTATTAGGGGTAAGCTTCGAACTGCCATTTTTGGCAATATTTTAATTGCGTTATAAAGGAAATTTAATTGATTTTGAGATCGGAAAAAATAGTTTTTAGTATTAAGGGTTTTAATTTAGTATTAGGGGTAAGCTTCGAACTGCCATTTTTGGCAATATTTTAATTGCGTTATATAAGGAAATTTAATTGATTTTGAGATCGGAAAAAATAGTTTTTAGTATTAAGGGTTTTAATTTAGTATTAGGGGTAAGCTTCGAACTGCCATTTTTGGCAATATTTTAATTGCGTTATATAAGGAAATTTAATTAATTAATTAACATGACTTCGATTTGGTTCCCTAATAATAAATACCCCCCTAATACTAAAAACTACCTGCCGTGTTTTGTATTAGGGGGGGGGGGTTTAGTATTAGGAGGAAGGGATTACGTCAACCCCACTGCAAGGCAATGACATATACTGCTACATACTGCTACCATCTGATGGATGAGGGAGGCATGAAACAAACGAAAGACCATAAATTGCCATAAATGCAATAAATGCATTCGTATCCTGAGCAGTCAAAGGGTTCTTTTGTTCAGGGAGCTGCTTTCCATATCCAAACATCTTTGGCTCCGCCTGTCCCTGGATCACATACATGGCTTCAACAAATTCAACCACAGGACAACTAACTGGACTCAAATAAATAAAGACCACATCTACACAATTTCTATCCAGTTTTACGCAAATTCAATTCTATGGTTCTAAAGGTTGGTCAATGTATTGCATTGTAAAAAAAAATCACGCTTTGAATGAATTCAAGGGCAGCAATGTAGCAAAGCCATGCAAAGCCCACAACCGAGGTGTGCTGTCGCTATGGTAAGCGAACCCAATGACAAACCATCACCCATTCTACCAGAAATGCGGGAAATGGATGCGTTTCCTATCGTCTTATCTTTTGAGTGAACCACAAGTGATTCAATGGCCATGGCTCAGGCTCAAACATGGTGTATGCGTATTTGCTTAAAAGACCACCCTCCAAGAAAAAAACACATGTTCCCTTTTCCCTTTCTCTGGTGGATTTCCCCAGAAAATAATAATCAATATGTCGTAATACACCATACAATCACAATCTCAGCAAGGACGGCCGAATTCTCATCCCCCTCCTGATCCGAACTCCAGACCCATGCCGGCGCAGGTTGCGGGAAAAGGACTCCAATCGGCAACCGCAGCCTATGCCGGGGGCAATGGTGCACTGAAATTCCTTGCGGCATGGCAGTTCAACATTCAACCTGCAAAAATTGGGGATGATACCTGCAAAATCCTGCAAAAATGGGATCAAACTCAGCAAATTTGGGCCTCTGATCTGTATTTAAACATTTCCTCTGATGATCAGTTGCATCACAAAAGGAACGCAAGCATTCGCAAATGATTCTGTCCCTGAGTAGATCTTGAAAGCTTGGGAGATGGGTCTGTCTCAACCAATTTGATGATGATAATTTGCCCATATTTCGCTATACTCTTGGGCCATATTCATGGCCATATATTGAAGATTATTGAAGTACCATAAGTTTCCCATGTTTTCACAGAAATCATCACCAGTTTGGGCCATCCTCTCTGGGCGCGGCCCATTCGCAGTGCCAAGAAACAGTTTAAAGTCGTGACGGGCCGCCAACTTGTCCTGGCTGAGTCTGATTCACCATGGGATTTTAGGGTATCCGACGGGGTATCCTATGTTCAGACAAGCCTTCATGCTTCCAAGATTCCAATCCGTTCAAGAAGGATACCATGTGAATGGAGGAGCACGCAATCCTGATACAACTTTGGTGGATTTTGGTGAGCGCCTGTAGGTATATCGCTTTGGGCATCAGCATTTCATAGTTGGGGCCACAAACTCATGATGATAAACCTGAAGCACGGTTTCCTGTGCCAAGTGTTTGCTATTTGATGGGAACTCATTGGCATTGAAATCCTTGAGATCGCACGGGGAAATAGACTAGGACAACAGAAAGCACACTTTGTACGTGGTCAAGGTTCAAAGCACGACTCTTTAATTTATTCGTAGAGTGCTCACAACACCAAAGACTCACAACATGTGCCCAGTGCCCAACTCTAAGCCAATGGGAGATTCCACTCCACGACCATGTGGAAAGACTTCGGTGGGCTGTACCTCGGGCACTTCGGGCACTGTGGCACTGTGGTACTACGCTCTTCTGCAGGGATCAGTCCAGGCGCATGCCAAGGTGCACGTCGTCATAGAAGATCCCGAACCAGTCACGGCTTTGGTGAAAGGATGTCCTTACTGATGGTTGGATGTTAAGTTGGATATGTGTACTGTAGCTGACGGGCCGACGGGCACTTTTTAGATCTTTTTAGAGCACGAACATTATTGCAAACAAACACATGTTTGGGAAAACTA
This sequence comes from Cladocopium goreaui, assembly GCA_947184155.2. NCBI lineage: Eukaryota > Dinophyceae > Suessiales > Symbiodiniaceae > Cladocopium > Cladocopium goreaui. The sequence continues at coordinate 141,881 of CAMXCT020000911.1, read as the reverse complement.
CTTGACATGTCCAAATATAGAACGTCAGGGACCATGCGGGAAGAAGAAAACGCCATACGTTAAAGCCTTGAAGGATACTGCAAAACATGCAACATAATGCTACGCACGGAAACATGTTAGTGATCGCAACAATCCCCTGGTTTGCCCACCAGTCATCCTGCGAATGCTTACTGCAGAAAATCTACGTTTTTTTTTTTTTCATTTTTTTCTCCGCACATATCCGCACATTTCTCACACAAAACCACTGAAGGGAGCTCTACACCCTGAACCCTCAAACCCCCCACTATCAGACACTCCGGCCCCTAAACCTACTATTTAGGCCCACATGCGAAAAAATGAAACAAACAGAACACGGTGTTTTCTCGGGGGAAAACAATTGACGAGATGTGGATATGGTTGGATATGTTTCCTTGCTTTTATTTCTATCTTTGCATGGGTCTGAGCGAACCAAGTGTGTTATGCACCCCAGTATGGGCCCCCCACTATTAACGGATCCAATGCGAAATCTTAAGGGCGGGGTATGTCATATTAGTGGGATGGGATAATATGGCTGCGAGTCAAAATCCTAGTCACCTCAAGTTCCAGTCAGTCATGGTAAATTCATAGGTTTTGACGTGTTTTAACCCATCCCCAGACGCCTTTTGCTGGGTTTTTCCAGGCTTTTCCAGCCCTGGAGAAAGGTGAACTCCTCGCACCAAGGGGCTCCAGCTCGGCCCCACGCACCGAGACCGTCTTCTCCGCGCGGCCCACCGTGAAATGCTTCATGGACGTGTCGATGCCCTCGGTCAGAAAGGCCATCCCGGGTTCGACATGCCATATATGGATTAAGTATATCCCATTATAGTGGGATTAAGTATATACATATCATATCCCATATGGATATCCATGGAAAATCCATTAGTGGAATATATGGATTAATGATGATTAATGGAATATAGTGGATTAATTACAATGGGATTACGTATATATGGGATATAATGGGATATAATGGATCTTTAATGGGATATATATGGGATTAACGGATTTTTAAATAATGGGATATATAAACCATCCTCAAATGTTAATGAAGTTTATTCTTGGGGTAAACCCACATGAAATGGATGTTGGATGATGGTGCGGCACGTTGTCTGGGGGTGAATCAACTACGGATGCAAACCCAGAGCCATGAAACACAAATTTGCCAGAAATGGGGATGAGTATAAAGAATAAACCCTGTATAAGTCATCCCCAAACGGTGTATCACTGGGTTCACCACACTACCCGCAAAAGATTGTACTGTAAATGAAGAATTGCTGATGGGAATTGATTGCGAAGAAACAGACCCAAATTGTGCAGCCCATCTTCAGAAATTGAACAATGCTATTTTTGTTCAAATCGTTGGGATGTCCCTGGATCTTGCTGGACGGACTACTGGAACGCCTTTCATAAAAGAGCCCGTGATGGTCTGACGATGTGATTCATAACCAGCTTGGAATATATCGCTGAGGCGTGCAAGCACCACTATTCAACACATGTGGCACAGTTACAGTTTTCCCTCACTGTAGTATCTTCCACCCCACAGAGGATTGGAAGCAAATTCAAGGAAATCCAGGTAGCCATGTTCTCTTTCTCGAACTGATGTTGTGGCAGTCGGCCAAAGCCTTTGCAGCGAAGCGCGAAATGGAATCGCCCAGAATTTTTCGTGTTCAAAATGACAATTTGAATGGAGAAAATGATGATAAACCCCTGGGCTGTGGGGTGCCATACTAAAAACATGGGAACATCAGACCTGCAGCATCCTCCAACATAGTATACATCTCCCATTGACATATTTTAGCATCAATTCCTTGTAATCAAAACGTCGATTCATGCAAACCTTAACGGCAGCACTTGTAACAGATTTGGGTGATATATATATATATATAAATTCATTTTAACATACTTTAACAACATATGATATACCCGCAACACGGACGTGAATTATGTGTGCGTGTGTGTTTGTCAAAGGCCTGTAAGTGCGAATAGCATAAAATGTGTGCGATGGGTATATGTGTGTGTGTGTGCGTGTGTGTGTGTATCCTATATTATGGATCCTTGTGTGCTTCAACCATCTTCGATGTATGTAGTGCAATGTCATGCATGTATAGGTTTTGCTTCTGATTGCAGTAGATCAGTGTATGTATATATATAGAGAGATATGATGCATATATATATACACATACAAACATGTATGTATATGTATGTATGTGTATGTATATGTATGTATATGTATGTATATGTATGTATATGTATGTATATGTATGCATATGTATGTATATGTATGTATATGTATGTATATGCATATGTATATGTATATGTAAATGTATATGTGTATGTATATGTATGTGTATGTGTATGTATGCATGCATGCATGCATGCATGCATGTATGTATGTGTGTATGTGTGTATGTGTGTATGTGTGTATGTGTATGTGTATGTGTATGTGTATGTGTATGTATGTGTATGTATGTGGGTGTATATGTATGTGTGTGTGGGTACGTATGTCAACATGTGTCTTTCTATCTATCTATCGATCTATCTATGTATATATGTATCTATGTATCTGTGCATCTATGTATCTGTGTATCTGTGCATCTGTGTATCTGTGTACCTGTGTATCTGTGTATGCATGCATGCATGCATGGATGCATGTATGCATGTATGCACGTATGCGTGTATGCGTGTATGCGTGTATGCATGTATGCATGCATGGATGCATGTATGCATGGATGCATGTATGCATGTATGCATGTGTGCATGTATCTATCTATGTATCTATCTATGTATCTATCTATGTATCTATCTATCTATCAATCTATCTATCTATCTATCTAATTATTTCTATAATTCTATAATTCTATCTATCTATCTATCTATGTATCTATGTATGTATAAAATAGGCATATCATATTATATATATATCATATTACAGTATTATATGTTATACTCATATATTATGCACAGATTCGTTTGTATTTATGCATATGCATTTCGTGCGCATTGTTGAAACACATGTTGAAGAACCGGAGCTGCAGCTGGAACAGGTCAGTGGTGCGCCTTGTAGACCCTTGTGCCGCCAAGGGGCATAATTTCTTCAGACCCGCTTGAAAGGACTCGAACCTGCTCGAGTCAGTTGGAATGGCTGAAGGGTCCGGGCTGCTGGCACACGACTTGCAATTCAAGATGCATGCATGCGGGTGCCGCTTGTGATTACGTGGGCCAGGTCCACATTTATGAGCCATGCCCAAACCTCTTGTGCTATCCCTCTTTGTCACTTATTGTGTATGATGTTAGTAACAATCGGGATCCTGAGAATGGTATAGTATGACTGCAAATCACCATGAGCCAAGCGTCTGCTTCATGATCGCCTTGTGAACATTGGCCTCAGAGAAAACCAACATGGCTTTGCGGCTTTCCCTCCTTCAATGGTGAGCAACCGGGATCCAACCCCCTTACCGATCGGGTTGTCCAAGGTCACTGGCACTTCACAAGTGCGACCCTGCAAGCCCCGTGCTGGACGTCAATTTTGAAGATTCGTTCAGAGCCATCAAATCCACGAACGAAATCCCCAATCACCGATGGGTTGGGCCCCAATCACCTGTGGGTTTTTAAAGATTGAGCTGATACTGAATTCTTTCCTGAATTCTTTGATGGAAAGGGAAGCAGAAACGCCCGGGTCCTTTGATGTCCCCCGGAGAAATGGCCTTTTGGAGGATTACCCGGTTGACCACCAGTAAATCACCATTTCAAGTAACCTGCCTCCATTTTTCCCAAACATACTCAACCACTATTGAAACACCATTAGATGTTTCAACGAGAGACGAATTCCTCCAGGAGCTGCTGGCTATCTGCAGTGACGCTCACTTCGTCCTGTAAGGGAAAGCTCAAGGCTTTTATGTTAGAAAATTGGCATTTTACTGAGTTGCTTTGTGTGGCTAACGTATTCGTACATATAATCATATAGAACTATGTGTACACTACTAAACCATCCAAGGTTGATCCAAAGATCTGTGTTCATCTCCGACCTGGTCGTTGCAAAAACATGAAAGGCCACGACGTCAAAAATGGCTGGTGGTACCCAGTCATTGAGGATCACCAGCTATTCCCACAGTAGCACCTCCATGCAGCATATGTACATTTACAAGTACCCTCTGGTAACTAACATAGCTATGGAAAATCACCATTTTTTATGTGTAAATCCACTATAAATGGCCATTTTCAATAGCTATGTTAGTTTACCAGAGGGTATATAATTTGACCACCTATGTGACTATGTGGATAAACATTTTATATCATTTTATAATGTACACACACTTATCTACACATATGAACTAACTATACACCTTTTTTAAGAATCATATTCCTCTCCAGGACACGTCGGGCGTCCTGAATGTTGGTCTCCAATTCCTCAGGACCACTTGTCACCCGACTCATTTCAGGCTCCTGCGGCAGTTGGCAGAAAAGATTCAGGGGGATCGTCCAATGGAAATCAATGGAATCTGTATCATTGGAAGCATCTTCTCAATCTGAATCATTAGAATATATTAGAATCATTTGAATTGCAAGAATCAGTTGAAACTGAGTCATAGAAATCTATATGATCTACATGAACTTTTGAACATGTGAAGGGCAGGAGCTGGGAACAATGGAAATCTGATAGAATTTGCATTGCATTTAACCACCATCTGACCTGGAGGAATGGCTCAACGAGTAAGGATGACAAAGTGACACAAAAACACGCATATATATATATATTACATTTACATACACATCATAAAATGATGGGACATGACATCACGCAGGTGCTCAGAGAACTCAATAGACACTACAGAGTAGCAATGGCTCATCTAGGATTTGAAAACGCCTCCCAAGGGCAATGAGCAAGGCGTGCCAGCCTCCATGAATTGTCAGGTTCACTTGGACTAACAAAAACACACATCACTCAGGATAAATTTCACCATAAGTCACCCACCTTAAAATGTCGGCCATTCTTGTGATGATTCCGTTTATCAACCATCATTCCAGTGACGTCGCAGTGATAAAGTTGTTCCCAGTTGCCCTGCTCAATCATTGTCGCGCAACCACTGCCGGTGAAATGTCTCGAACATCGCCCAACCCAGGACCACCTTCAATAATATCGATGATTTTCCAAGCAATAAACCTACATTTGTTTGGGGAACTTCCCAGCATGTTTCATTACCAGGGGATCGGTGGTTATATAGTTGTATCCCCATATTCCCATGATATTCCAATTCTACCACTTTGGTGGGGGTTTCCTAAAATGGGGGTACCCCCAAATCATCCATCTATGGATTTTCCATGAAATAAGCCATCTGGCTATTTGGGATCCCCCATTGAAATGTCTGCTGGTCAAACCCGCCATTCTTAACCCAACCGAAAAGCGGTTAACTCTGTCCTCTCGGCCTACTTCGAAACTCCACACCACACCGTCGCCGCTTAAGGCCTAGTTCTTGTGGGGCTCTGGTGGAGGTTGTTTGGCCATGGTTGTAAATGTGATGTCATTTATTATCATATATACATATATACATACACACACACTTATATATATATTTACACATATATATATACATACACACACACTTATATATATATTTACACATATATATATATATACATATATATATATATTTGTATACGGGCACCCACATGCATACATGTATATAGGTATACCATGGTATACCATGGTATACCATATGGGTACATGTTCATACACATAATACTGCTTCTGCTTCTGCTTCTGCTGCTGCTGCTGCTGCTTCTGCTTCTGCTTCTGCTTCTCTCTCTCTCTCTCTCTCTCTCCATCGCCTTCAGGTCTCTCTGCCCGAGCTGTGCTGGGGCGAAATGCCCGCGTACAAATACATCATCATATTATATATATATACCTAGAGAATCACACATGAAATAACATGAATGCACATTATATACAAAGCAGCGTACATTCAAACTGATTGATACAACACATACAAAAATTGATACGAATGTAATAATGAGAACCCATGAGGCAAACATGGGAGCACGACTGAAGTTTAAAGAAGCTCGCATACAGTTCCAAGTCTGGCTTGTGGCTGAGCCACCTATCAAATTATTGCTAGCCAGTAGGTCATAGCACCGCATATCAAAAAAAATAGCGCCAACTACTGAATGTCTCCAAAGAATGCAAGACCCCTTTCCACAACCATTTTCGACTCTCCAGTTCAAAACCAGCCTGTGCTGAAAAGGCTAGACTGGAAAGGGTGCAAAACATTCCAAAATGGCAAAATCTGCTAGGCATTTATTATGCATTCAACACCAGCTAACAAATAGTAACGAGTGGTGGCAGTAACTATAAACTTTCCATAACTTGCCACAACTGCCCCTCAATCACCACGCCTGAGGCCTCTTGTCAGGAAAGTCATTCCTGCAGCGGAACAGCTACGAAAATGGTGGCCATTTTTGGCCGACACCGTAAGGCTAGTCCTAGCTGCGACCGGTAGGGACTAGTTGGGAATACTGTACAGTAACTAGGGCCAGCTAAAGGAATATATACATTAATTATACTTACACTCCAGTAGTCAAACGTGGCACTGGGAAATCACCATTTACTTCGACGATGTTGCCACTGAATCCCCCCATTGAGAAGGGATTTCCTAGGCAGCCACATTTGATTCCCGGAGTTTGTTTATGTGTTGATCATATTTTCTACAGTCACTTTCCCAATGCACTTCCTATCCGTGTTTCTTGTTCCGCGCTGTCTCTTTCATGTTCCACTGATAAGGAAAATTAAACCCAAATATCCCAAAATATCTGGATGTTAAAAGAAACAGCTAGCAGTGGTTGTTTTGATATGTTTTAATTGTAGGCAACGTCATTCAAAATTGCCAGCCTCGATTGCGATCTTGACGGCAAGGACATCCCATCCTCAGTCGGTGTGCTGAAGCTGTTTAAAGACTACTGGTGACTGGAACATCTTGACAAGATGAGCCGCAACAAGTGCAACAGCGCCTGGCTTTGAGGAATTTCTATTCAACTCGCAACATGCAGGATGATAAGCACCGGAGTAAGAACATAGAGATGGGCTTGAGCGTCATAGGTTTTGGAATTTCTGGAGGTTGCAAGTGCTTGACCATGCCCAACCGCTCAGTACCCCTCAGTAGAAGAATACGGAGACCGCAAAGGATGGAAAAGAGGGATAACAAGGAAAAACATCAGCAATGGCGTGCAATATGTGCAATCCTCTTTTGGAAGCCCAGTATCAGATTGAGTCTCAACTGGACTAACACCTTGGCTCAAATGCAGGATTGGGTCCTCAAATTTCAGCACGGTCACTCTGCCTTCCTGCATCACCAGCAAAGGTCCCTCAAAATGTTTCTTTGGACTTTGGACTTTGGACTGATATAATTTCTATGAATTTCTTTCAAATTCTTATCAGAGTATCATCATTGATTCATTTGGAAGTTTTTAGCCATGATTCTACACAAACAAACCCCAAGGGGGTTTGAACCCCAGGGCCCCAATATATCTCCTAAGGCCTTTGAGGCGGGCACGGACTTGTCGTTCTTGAAGAGATTGGAGCAACACATCCTGGGGATGGGAGGCTAGAAATGGCTGGAGAACATTATGTGTCCATCGAAAATCATAGTTTTTGAGGAAGGTGTTGTTTTATTTTGTTTTAACATTCATATTCGGTTCTGTTCGGATTCACAGGGGGCAACATAATCCTCCTCCCACGGCAGAAACATGGAATCAAACGCGGACGTGTTGATGCGGCCTGATTCTTCTTGAAGGTCCCCGCTTCATCGAATGCATCGAAGGGATCTTTCCCTAGGCTGCAGCTAGCTAGATCGCAGAAATCCCACTGCTCTCCAGTTCAAACCCCATTTACCCAAGGTGCGGCATCAAACAACAGGCGATTTCAGCAACCCAAAAAAGATAGAAACCTTGGAAACTTGCAAATCATGAGGCAAATAAATCGCAGCATTTCCAGATTTCAAACTGAATCTGTTTCGGGATTGCTATAGACCCTGTACCCTCTAGCTATGGTAATCACCATTGAAATAATGGGCAAATATGGGCAAATAATCCCACAAATGGGCCATTTTCCATGGCCATGCCAGTTTAGCTTATATGAATATGTTTTTTTGGATGGAAACTCCCACAAACATCCGAAACATCCCATTAAATCAAATTAAATCACCATTTTGAATGGTAAAATCACAATATCCCATTCAAATAACCCATTTTCACCACAGCGCCGATGCTGATGCCACCCCCCAGCTTGGCGAGGACGCACCTGGGAGAGAAAAGTGATTTCACATGAATTCACTTTTAGCACTTACCATTGTCCAGTCTTTGAATCTTTTGCTGGTGATGGTTCTTTTTCATTCGTAGCCCCCCAAAAAAAACTGAATCAAATACCCATCCAAGGTTGGGGATGCTCACCGATGTCACAGCCGGAGTCTGGCGAAATGTATGAACGTCCGTCTCATCGGCTACAGTATCAGTACCGCTTCGCAGTCTCAACACATCCCGAACATACAAGTATCATCAAGTATCAGTCAGCTGGGGGATTAAGTCTCATCATCCTTCACAAAGACCCATGGGACAGTCTGGGAAATCAAAGATTCATGGAATGAATCCAGCTGGAGGCAGTGCATCCCAAAGGAACTTCATCATCTCGGAGTGTGAAGAGGCCAAGGAAGATTTGGGCATCAAAATGAGCATGTGCTGTTTCAAAGCTCCTCCCAACTTGGCAAATTGGGAGTGTAAAGTTGTGAAACCGCTTTTGATGATTTTTGCCCATGGAACCGGTCATGAACAGCGTGGTTTCCAGGCCATCTTCTGCGGCAAAATTCACGACATTTTTCATGGTCTGACTGGCTGACCTGAGCCATCCAAATTACTTTACTTCGTGTGATCCCCACCATGACATATATACATGTTCTTACTGGCACATCTTCTGGCATTCTATCTGACATATCTTCTGGCATTCTATCTGGCAAATCTTCTGGCATTCTATCTGGCATATCTTCTGGCATTCTATCTGACATATCTTCTGACATTCTATTTGGCATTCTATCTGGCATATCTTCTGGCATATCTTCTGGCATTCTATCTGGCAAATCTTCTGACATTCTATCTGGCATATCTTCTGGCATTCTATCTGACATATCTTCTGGCATTCTATCTGGCATTCTATCTGGCATATCTTCTGGCATATGTTCTGGCATATATTCTGACATATCTCTGGCATTCTATCTGGCATTCTATCTGGCAAATCTTCTGGCATTCTATCTGGCATATCTTCTGGCATTCTATCTGACATATCTTCTGGCATTCTATCTGGCATTCTATCTGGCATATCTTCTGGCATTCTATCTGACATATCTTCTGGCATTCTATCTGGCATTCTATCTGGCATATCTTCTGGCATATATTCTGACATATCTTCTGGCATTCTATCTGGCATTCGATCTGGCATTCTATCTGGAATATCTTCTGGAATATCTTCTGGCATATCTATCTGGCATATCTTCTGGCATATTTTCTGGCATTCTACCTGGCAAATCTTCTGGCACTCTATCTGACATTTTATCTTCTTACATGAGGTCCGGCAGGGAACACTTGGCGTGGATACTCGCGGTTGAGGTCCGGCAGGGAACACTGGGCGTGGATGGTCGTGGTTGAGGTCCGGCAGGGAACACTGGGCGTGGCTGGTCGTGGTTGAGATCCGGCAGGGAACACTGGGCGTGGATGGTCGTGGTTGAGGTCCGGCAGAGAACACTGTGGATCGCGAGTCGCAGTTGAGCAGGAGGACGAGGAGGACAACGAGACGAGGAGGACAACGAGAGGAGGAGGACAACGAGAGGAGGAGGACGACGAGAGGAGGAGGAGAGGAGGAGAGGAGGAGGAGGAGGAGGCAACTTAGATAAAATCTAACAACCCTCACCTGGCAGGTGGGGAAAAAGGGATACAGCCAACAAGGTGAACATTGACCAAACAAAAACATCCAGAATACCCATTCGTATGCCACTAGTATCCATTAATTCAAATATTAAAATCTTATTAAATTGTAATTCCGACTAATATCCATCAATATCCAGCCATGGAATCAGGTAAAATGGGGCAAAAACTGCTTTAACTCCCCTGCACTCCTCGGAGCTGCCAACCATCACGTGTGTCCCCAGCAAAGGAGGTCGTGGAACTGTCCTCAACGGGGTGCTGGGCTGATCTGGGCTGATCTGGGCTGACTTGTGGGGAGAAAATTTCCTGGCAAAGAACCAGAGCCCCAAATTTTTGACCCCCAATAATCGTCAAATTTACATGAGTTAATACATGAGTCACATGAGTTTACAGGACCCCTCGCCTCGCGAATTCTGGCATGCATGGGGAAATAATGGAGACGCACAATTTACAAAGACAAAAAATCATAAAAAATCAATGGTTCGGCTATCAATCAGCGCCAAGTGACTCGCCGCGGTACCATGTCAGCCAGCTGGCCGCGGTCGACGGGATATGGTAATGCTGGGGGAATTTGATACACTCCTGGTATTGCTGGCAGCAGCGGACCTCCCATCCATCCCACAACGGGCCTTCCATGTTTTGAGCCCCAGACACTTGAGATGACCCAAAAAAAGGGTCACCAAGCTGCTACATTTGAGGGACATGTCAATTATTTTGGCCAAAGTCAGACCTGGTTTACTGTTCCAATTTAGTTTGTGATTGTCTAAAGTCTAAAAATCAGGGACCACACAATTAATGGTTCATCAGTTCGTGCAATCCCCCTGACATTGATTTTCTTCAAGTGGATACGGACAAGTCCTGCCAGCACGTGATCCAAGAAGTTCCAATCCAAGCGTTCCTGCAAGTGAAAGACCTAGGCGCTTTGCGAGTCAATGGAGGTGGTAACTCCCCACAAAGTATATAACTTGTTGAGTGCTGGATTTAGCCTCCAGTGAACTAACATATAACTAATTATGGGAAATGGCCCCTTTGTAGATGACTTAGCTCCAAAAAAGATGACTTTCCATAGCTATGTGGAGGGTATTCATTATGGCCCTCCAAGAATTGGAAGGATGGTAGTGCAATGATGCAACCGCTGCCAGATCCACATCTGTAGTCATATGCCGTCAATACGGAAACGTTTGACACAGGGCTTAATACAGGGTAGCAGCAAATTTCATTTCAGCATGGTTTACCACCTGGTTATTTAACATAGCCATGGAAAATGGCCCATTTGTAGATGGTTTACCTGGATTTACCTATTAAACATGGTGATTTTTCATGGCTATGTTAGTCATAACCAGATGGTATCATAGCCCAGTTTCAGACACCCAGCTTGCGGTTTTCCTTTTCGCCAGGCAGCACAACGCGACTCGATCCACTCCGAACTTTTCCCAGCGAAGGCCAAGTGAACAAAAAACTGTTCATATAGATAGCTGGTGGCCTCGAGAAAGATTCGGACTTTTCCCATGGCATCCTTAAGTGGCAATAACCTGTGAAATATTAACGTGAAATGAGTTACATCACTTAAGCAAAGTATCATCAATGTTTCCCAAGTCACCTTTTCGAAGCGAAATATAGCAAAGCCAAAAAGGACAGAAAAGTAGCTTATGACTGTTCTAGTGGGATTCTACTAAGCTCTATCTTTTTGGAGATATAAGCCTTTGAAGAAAGCCAGTCCAAAAAAGAGAGCTAACGGTTATGCTGGGCAGCTTGGTCGGGGAAAACCAAAGGCTTTTACACCGAAAGTATCTGAAAGTCTGGTCCAAAATGTGGGGACACAAAAAAAGTGTCACCCAAAGGGAATTGATTCTATCTGAATACTGTAGATGCATAGAAGTGAACATACCCAAATTTCAACCAGATAAATAATATATATATAATAAAAATAGATAGCATGTCATCAAATCATGTTCCTCTTGCGGCTCGTCATTTCAGGGACAGAAAATGTAGGAAGGGATACCGCTACAAATGTGAGTATTCCTTGAGGTGAGCTGCATTGAGCTCCCCAATTGCTAACAATTCAATCCCATCCCCGACGAATCCCCGAATCAATATTGAATGTATTGAATACACCCCAATTTTCTGCTTCAAGAAAGATCAATGGCTTTCGTTTGGGGGCGCCCCATCGAAAACTAAGAAGGGATGACTGCCCTCAAGGATCACCCAAAGTTTCCCCCGCCATCCAACACCTTGTCACGGTCCATCTTGAAGCGCTCGGTGCGCGAAACGGTGAGATCCGCCGGTTGCGGCTTGAATCTGCGGGATCTTGGGATCTTGAAAGCCCCTAACGGCAAACCTTTTTGTGGCAGTAGAAAATCCTTATCTTTGGACAAGAAATAATATGTATATATATATATGCATATCATATTATATCATATTATATTATATATTATATATTATATTATATTATATATTATATTTTATTATATTATATAATATTATATATATATGTGTGTATGTATATATAGATATGATTATATATGCACATACCCTCCTGTAGACTAACATAGATGTAGAAAAATCAGCATTTGTCTGTAGTTCATTCTCCTAGGGAAACCATGGGTTTTCCACATCTATGTTAGTTTGCCCTAGGGTAGATGAAGATGTTTCATCGTCAGATTGCCCAAGGGTTGCAAAAGTTAGCAGTCGCTGGCCAAGTCATAGCTCGCCAGGCATGATCTGAACTGCTAAGTGCCCTTGGAATCCCGTAGGCTTGAAATCTGAGTGCGAGAAAAAGAAATCTTCGAGTTCCCCAGCAAAATAGATCAACCATCAAAGCTGGAGTTTGGATAATATATCATCAACAAATCAATCAGACTAACCCATATTCATCCCCACTTGGCAGGTGCTGCATCTCATCCAGGACCGCCTCCATTCTGAGCCGCAAGCTGCTTGTACCGTGAGGTCATGCAAAGATGTTGGCAACAAACTGCCGTGGACCTGTGGCCACAAACTTTCAGAAAGGACCCGCTGGACCTTGGGGACTACATAACAACAAGTTGCATTAGTTGGCTAAATAGTTATGTATACATATACATATACATATACATATACATATACATATACATATACATTATACATATACATATACATATACATATATATGTATATACATATGTATATATATACATATCAATGCAATTAATTGGCTGGTGACGATTGGCTAACTTAAAGGCATTTACAGCAAGTGGATTGGAGCCTCCAAGTTTATCCCATTGTCCATGGGAGATGCAGCGCAGCAGTCAATCCATGAAGGCTATGGGTCAAAATTATATATCCAAGAAAACTGGTGATCAAAATGACCAAAACCAAAACTGAACATGTGCATAAATTGGATCCATGTCCATTCCACCTCACCTTTAACGATGACCTTTTTCAGAAAACACTGCATATATATATATACATATATATATATACACATGAATTATATAATGTATGTATGTATGTATGTATGTATGTATGTATGTATGTATGTATGTATGTATGTATGTATGTATGTATGTATGTATGTATGTATGTATAGTATGTATGTATGTATGTATGTATGTATGTATGTATGTATGTATGTATGTATGTATGTATGTATGTATGTATGTATGTATGTATGTATGTATGTATGTATGTATGTATATATGCTTATCATATAAATTTATTGGTGTCAAACCTCCAGTTTCTTGGTATGTAAAATCCCAGGGCCATCCCGTTGGCACCTGCCAGGGCTGCAGCTGCTCCGGCTTCCCCAACTGCAGGCAGCAATCCCCAAAACGATAGAAAGGTAAAATCCGACTAAAATACGCATCATCTACTTTTCTATATCTCGGGGTTTTCTAATACATATATATATATACATACCAATTGTTCTTAATATAGACAATATTAAGATTTGCAATTTAAGTTCTGAAATAGGGCTCTACAGTGTATATTGCCATTGATACAAAAACATCTATATATATATAATATGATCCCAGTCCCCTAAGATTGAATACCCCCTTAGAAACCCTGGTGAAAATTATTGTTGTTCTCTCCGTTTTGGTCTTTCATATTAGGATGGGATCATTATCCCAACGTACCCGTGCTGTGACAGGGGCGCTGTATTGAAAACCTGTCAACTGCCAAAAAGTTTGACTCAAGGCAAGAGAAGGAAACTAAATGTTCATGGCTGAAGGCGCTCCCGGTGCATGATTTTAGCTTTCTGAAACACCGTAGTTCCTACCTAAATTGAACAATTCAACATATGGCAGTTTTCTGGGGGTTGGGTAACTATTAAGCCTACAAACCCATGTTGGACTAGAGACCAGGATGTAAATTTGGATCATCGCCAAGAGGTTAATGTTTGGAAAAAACATGTTTCAAAGAAATCAGTCGATTGGAACTATCCGTTCTACGATGATTTGAAAATGCTAGACGCAAATATTGGAATCAAATAACACCCAAAAACAAACAGATTTGTTGTTCAAGCAGGATGCAGTTAAAGCATCAGTTACCTCAGGTTCTTCAAAGAGCGCTCCATCGTGGAAGGCAACTTGTGTGCCACCCAACGCAGCCAGCCGCAAACCTGAGGTGCCATGGTTGTCATGGTTGGGTATGCACTGAAGGTAAGTGGAAATCATTCGCTCATTTTTGCCTTGGTTTATGTCATCCAAATGTTATGCTATTCATCATCATGGTCTAATCCAGACTTTTTGATGGTAGTGTTGAGGGCGCAGGGAAGTTTCATCCTATGTATATATATATATATAATCAATCGTACTTTTTGGCAAGGTGTCAACCATGTTGAACCTCATGATGATGTTTTTGTTCTTTCAATAAAAAATGCACAACAAGAGATACTATCTAGCGGCTAGTGTTTGCTCCGCAAGTGTTAACGTATAGATTGTGGTGCTCAGGGCCCAGAAATTTCCAGCGCGACACCATGGCATCATTGTGAATTTGAAACCATTCGCAAACCATAATTACATGCATAGATAGTGACAAAACTACTACTATGTCAGCACAAGTAATAAAAACACACCATTTCCAGGTGTCCTCCCTCTCTTCCTCTCTGCCAGCAGTGTGCCAGGGCCAGTTCCTAGGTCAAAGGGTCCGGTTTCCATCCGTTCTCCCATGGTTTTTAGGTTGCCTCCCAACCGGGCAAACCGCACCTACCAGGTCGTACATCAGTTCCAGCTTGGCACCTAGGGATGTTAACCCATGGCTGGTATGGTTGTAGCGCATTCAACCCTCCAAAAGATTATCAGTGAAGTCACTGGTTGATGGAAAATAAAATAATTTGATGTTTGTAACTACCACCCACCGAGCAGCATACATAATTGTGTACATGTATACATATATATATATATATGTGTGTAAATAAAAAACTTATGAATATAAATATAAATACATATATTAATACTTATTTATCTATATATTTTTTTTTCTTACAAGGGAATGCCCGGCACGAGCCGGGGAGGAAATTTCGAAAATAGGACATGACTATAGGAAACAGTTTGCTTATAGGATTTTTTTGGTGAGCTGGAAAGAAATGAATGACTTGAAAAAGAATGAATTGAAATGGCATGACATAAAATTGAATGAAACGACATGAATGAATGAATGAATGAATGAATGAAAATGAAATGATATGAAAGGAAATGAAATGACATGAATGAACGAATGAATGAATCGATGGATGAATGGATGAATGGAAGAATGGAGTAATGGATGAGTGGATGAATCGATGCAAAGATGAATGAATGAATGATTGAGTGAATGATTGAATGAATGAATGAATGAATGAATGAATGATTGAATGAATGAATGAGAATTAACGAATGAGAATGATTGATTGAATGAATGAATGAATGAATGAGTGAATGAATGAATGATTGAATGAATGAATGAATGATTGAGTGAAAGAATGAATGAAAGAATGAAAGAATGAAAGAATGAAAGGATGAATGAATGAAAGGATGAATGAATGAATGAATGAATGAATGAATGAATGAATGACTGACTGACTGAATGAATGAATGAAGGAATGAAGGAATGAAGGAATGAAGGAATGAAGGAATGAATGAATGAATGAATGAATGGAAATGAAACGGAATGAATGGAAATGAAATTGAATGAATGGGAATGAAATGAAATGAATGGACATGAAATGAAAACAATGGAAATGAAATGACATGAAAATGAAAATGAAATGAAATGAAAAATGAAACGAAATGAAATGAAATGAAATGAATGAATGAATGACTGAGTGAATGAATGAAAGAACGAAGGAACGAACGAACGAAGGAATGAGTGAGTGAGTGAGTGAATGAATGAATGAATGGTTGAATGACTGAGAATCAAAGAATGAGAATGAATAAATGAATGAATGAATGAATGGATGGATGGATGAATGAATGAACGAACAAACGAACGAAGAATGAATGAAATGAATGAAATGAATGAAATGAATGAAATGAATGAAATGAATGAAATGAATGAAATGAATGAAATGAATGAAATGAATGAATGAAATGAATGAAATGAATGAAATGAATGAAATGAATGAAATGAATGAAATGAATGAAATGAATGAAAATGAAATGATATGAAAGTAAATGAAATGAAATGAAATGAAATGAATGAACGAATAAATAAATCGATGGATGAATGGATGAATGAATGAAAGAGAATGAATGAAAGAAAATGAATGAAAGAATGAATGAATGAAAGAGAATGAACGAAAGAGAATGAACGAAAGAGAATGAACGAAAGAGAATGAATGAATGAATGAATGAATGAATGAATGAATGAATGAATGAATGAATGAATGAATGAATGAATGAATGAATGAATGAATGAATGAATGAATGAATGAATGAATGAATGAATGAATGAAAGAGAATGAATAAAAGAGAATGAATGAGGAGAATGAATGAAAGAGAATGAATGAAAATGAATGAATGAAAATGAATGAATGACTGACTGAATGAATGAAAATGAATGAATGAATGAATGAATGAATGAATGGAAATGACTGACTGACTGACTGACTGACTGAATGAATGAATGAATGAATGAATGAAGGAATGAATGAGAATGAATGAGAATGAATGAGAATGAATGAGAATGAATGAGAATGAATGAGAATGAATGAGAATGAATGAGAATGAATGAGAATGAATGAGAATGAATGAGAATGAATGAGAATGAATGAATGGATGAATGGATGAATGAATGAATGAATGAATGAATGATTGAATGATTGAAAATGGATGAATGAATGAATGAATGAATGAATGAATGTGAATGAATGAATGAATGAATGAATGAAAATGAATGAATGAATGAATGAGAATGAATGAATGAATGAATGAATGAGATTGAATGAGAATGAATGAATGAATGAATGAATGAATGAATGAATGAATGAATGAATGAATGAATGAATGAATGAATGAATGAATGAATGAAAATGAATGAATGAATGAATGAATGAATGAATGAATGAATGAATGAATGAATGAATGAATGAGAATGAATGAGAATGAATGAAAATGAATTGGATGAATCGCAATAGGAATGGCATGAATGAATGTGAATGAAATGTGCACTTCCTTCTTTTCATCCAGCATGAACGTGACGGTATGAAGTGATGAAGAACTGAATGACAGGAAATGAAGTAACGAATGAATGAGAATGAATGAGAATGAATGAGAATGAATGAGAATGAATGAGAATGAATGAGAATGAATGAGAATGAATGAGAATGAATGAGAATGAATGAGAATGAATGCATGAATGAATGGATGGATGGATGAATGAATGAATGAATGAATGTGAATGAATGTGAATGAATGTGAATGAATGTGAATGAATGAGAATGAATGAGAATGAATGAGAATGAATGAGAATGAATGAGAATGAATGAGAATGAATGAGAATGAATGAGAATGAATGAGAATGAATGAGAATGAATGAGAATGAATGAGAATGAATGAGAATGAATGAATGAATGAATGAATGAATGGATGGATGGATGAATGAATGAATGAATGAATGAATGAATGAATGAATGTGAATGAACGTGAATGAATGTGAATGAATGTGAATGAATGAGAATGAATGAGAATGAATGAGAATGAATGAGAATGAATGAGAATGAATGAGAATGAATGAGAATGAATGAGAATGAATGAGAATGAATGAGAATCAATGAGAATGAATGAGAATGAATGAGACTCCAGAGACTTCAATTGAAACAAATGAGAGCAATGAATGAGAATCAATTGAGATAAATGAGAATCAATGAGAATTCAATGAGAATGAATGAGAATGAATGAGAATGAATGAGAATGAATGAGAATGAATGAGAATGAATGAGAATCAATGAGAATGAATGAGAATGAATGAGAATGAATGAGAATGAATGAGAATGAATGAGGATGAATGAGGATGAATGAGAACGAATGAGAACGAATGAGAATGAATGAGAATGAATGAGAATGAATGAGAATGAGAATGAGAATGAGAATGAGAATGAAAATGGGAATGAGAATGAGAATGAGAATGAGAAAGAGAATGAGAATGAGAATGAGAATGAATGAGTGAATGAATGAATGGATGAATGAATGAATGAATGATTGAATGAATGATTGAATGAATGATTGAATGAATGATTGAATGAATGAATGAATGAAAGGATGGATAAATGGATGGGTGAATGAATGAATGCATGAGTGCATGGATGCATGATTGCATAAATGCATGAATGCATGAATGCACGGCATGACATGACAAGAAATCACATGAAATGACATGAAACTAAAGGAAACGCAATTGATAAAGGAATGAAGGTATGAATGAATCAATGAAGGAATGCATGAGTGAATGAATGAATTGCTCCGGCCCCGACATTTTTTCTCGATTTTTATGTGAAATCGAGCTCTCGCTACATTCCTGTGCACTTTTTGTCGACCACTTTACCCGATCGAGCCGCGCAACCGCGGAAACAGAGACCCTCCTTCGGCGACCACGGCAGCCACTTTACCAGAAAAAATGCAGGGTTTTGCGCCCGAGATTGTTTTCAAGCCTGAATTCACGCATTCCGATCTCTCACACTTCCCAACTACTTGCATGATCTTGCATGATGATGTGGTTGCCATGATGGTTGAGGTAATGATGTGGTTGTCATCATGGTGAGAAACCTAGTCATGACACTTGTTCGTAATTCGGAAGTTTCCTAACTAAACTTCCTTTGATTATTGTGATTTATTGAAAATTTTTACATAAGTAGTAAATATATATATGTATATATATTAAATGGATATGTATGTAATCAGATATGTACATATATATATATATATATGTGTGTGTGTGTTTTTTGTATGTAAATATATCTATATATGTGTGAGTGTGTTTGCATGTGAATACAAACAATTAAATATATAGGTATGTATGTATGTATGTATGTAAGTATGTAAGTATGTAAGTATGTAAGTATGTAAGTATGTAAGTATGTAGGTATGTAAGTATGTAAGTATGTAAGTATGTAAGTATGTAAGTATGTAAGAATGTAAGAATATAAGAATATAAGATATAAGTATGTATGTATGTATGTATGTATGGATGGATGTATGTACTATGTATGAATTTATTGATATATATATAATATATATATTATATGCATGGTATTCCTTTTCCTCCACACAAAACATCACACTTCCATGTGTCCATGCTGTTTGCAGCATTCCAAGCCACAACCTCCCACTTGGATGCTACTTCCAGTATTTGGGAGCCACTTGCTGCCTACGTACTTACGTGCTACGTGTATACTACCTACATATATAATGTTTATACAATGCGAACATACTTCTTTTCTACCTAATTACAAGGGACAAATAGCAATCACATATACCACCCACATGTTGCCTACAAGTCATGCGTGACCACTTGCATGGTCCAGAACATGCTTTTAATATATATATATATATGTGTGTGTGTGTGTATATACCTAACAAAATAGACCTAATATAATATAGACCTACATGACCCAATATTTACCAAATATATGACCCGTTGAATGCCCAAGTACAATGCATGTGCCTATATACAATCCATCAATCTCAGTCGCTCACCAATTTACAAAACTATATATAGATGTTGGTCCTTGCAGGTGTTCTCCACGCCTCGGATATGGCACCAAATCATCAACCATTTCAGTAGCGATAGCAACTACAAATGATTGGACTGTCTAAAGCATTCCCTTTCCATGTTGGATTGTTGGAGGGTATCATATCGGTATCTAGTTCAATTGCCATCTCTTGCGGGCCCCCTAACAAAAATAAGACTGTAGAATTAGAGGCTGCCCAACCACAAGACAAGGACTTTCAAGGTGGAACCCCTTTATGAACTCTGCCGACCGCAATCATCATGCGATGTTTTTTGGTGTTCAAATACCAGATGATACCAGCAGGATTCATTCAACCAGTGGCACTGCCGCGCTGCAGGAGTCAACTCCCATTTCTTGCTTCACATTTCATTGCGTTCGCAGCCGTTGAAGCCTTTAATTCGAAAGGCGCAAAGACGTCATGGGGCAGTGGCGGATAGTGGCCTGCTAAGAAAAACTGATGGATGTGTTTCAAACAACTAAAGACTGGCACAAGTCAGGAAGAACCTTTCTTAACTGTAAGAATTGAGAAAATTGAGCATATCATTTATTTATTAATATGTTATTTGTAGAGACATTATATAGTTTTTTAATCATATAATATAAATATGCACACCACAATTATCAATACACAAAATATATATCATATCACACACACGTACATATGTATATATAACACGCTGAATGTATCTAATAGATATATATATGTATTCTATTATATAGATAATAAATATATATATATATATAATGTTTATATATGTATATGTATATGTATGTATATATATATAGACAGAGAGAGAGAGTGTGTGTGTAAATTGGCCGCCAAACCCCGTGGTCGCCAGGTATTCCCGGATTTCATGGAGACCTCTCATCGAAGAGTCAAGCGCTTTGGGCAGTTCACAATGAAAGGTCAACAGTCGGAATGGCTCAAAAATGTGGAATCAACTTGCAGTTTGATGCAGTTTGCCCACAAATGAATACAAATGATGCAATTGATTTACTGTTCCAATGATTTGGGTTTGTCCAAAAATAGGGTATCCCAAAATTATCCAATATCTGTGCGTTTTGCCACAGGGATTACACCCCCATATCTGGACAAGCCCCAGGCTCAGGTGTGAAGATTTTTTTGTTGAGCCACGGCCACGTCATCTCAAAAGAGAAAATTCGCAAGCTCTCCAATCTTTCACCCTTGAGTATACACTCACCCTTGGGCTACCCTTGGCTCCTGATTTTTTCTTCGTTGTCATGTGACAGTTGACTTAGACTTAGAAATGAAAAAATCATCACAACTGCCTCCAGAAGTTCGAGTTTCCAGGTGAGTGAGCTTGCATCGATTTGCCGCGCGTTTGGCTGTTGTTGGCGCAGCTCAGAGATTTCCGCATGCCAAGGAAATGGGAATGACGACTTACCTACCAGAATCTACCATGGAACCTCCAGATTGCCATGGAGCACCCGATGAACACCGCGAGGCCATGACCCCGGAAAGAATGGAAAGATTACAGAAATGCCTGGTGATGCATGGCGATTTGGCATCCACATTATTTTAACTTTCGGCCAAAAATTAGATTGAACTACAGTGTCATATTATCTGGTTGGTGGTTTTAATCATCATGAAAAATATTAGTCAATGGCAAGGATTATCCCATATAGTATGGAACCACCAACCAACCAGTTACAGACATTTATAGACTGTATAAATATATAATATACACTTACCACTTCTCATTTTTCACAAATGCGGCCAAGGCCTCGCGTTGATCAAGTGGCCTCGCCACCGGCGCCAGAGTGCGGGACACGAGTCCCAACTGTGTCGACCCAGCCGCGAAAAGAATCCGAAACGTGATTGGAGACGGCCCGTTTGAAAGTCGCACATTTGATTTCCAGGGTAAATGACAAAATATGACAAAACACTTGTGGAATCTATAACGCCAGAGTACATATACAGCAAATATGTTGTTATATCATATCTGTGCATATCTGTGCGATTCTGTGCGCATCTGTTGACAAATGGCGTGAGTGCGTGTCCATGTGTGTATATGGGCGGGGTTGCGTGTCCAAACTCAAACCGAACAAGTCTATCCTCCTCAATGGGGACTTCAAAGGATGCCACACAGTATTGGAAATCATCGTGTGGCCATCTTGGCCAAATGGCTGGTTCAAGCTGATTCCACACTATTCAACAATTTCATCTGCGAGAGAAAGGCAGATCCGTCTGCCAGGTGTTTTGCCAGACTCATAAGGTCGATATATGATCTACTGATTTCGCAGCTGGGACATGGGAACGCTTTGATGCACGAAATCGGTGGTTGGCGGAAACTCCGACGGCAACACATGATTGGATGGTCTCAAAGGCACAAAAATATCACAAAGGTCGCCGCAATCTACTTCATACCGTAGATGGATGATGAAATCAAACCCTTGCTGTATTGTTGTCAACCCCCGCACCCCCAAATTTCAATGTTGTCTTTGGGCTCCGCGCTTGGCACCGGTGGACAAAAAAATCAAACCCTGAACACAGAGGAAGCTAGATAGAGTTTTGTTCAACATTGAATTTGGGGTGTTGGGTTTTACTTGGTAGATGTCTGTAGGGTTTGATTTGTTTGTCCATCTACTGTCTCATGCTGATACGTTTTTTTAACTCTCGACGAACGGAACCTATAGATACAGGATCTCTGGCACAGGACATTCTACAGATATCCTTGTAAAGGCGTTGCGGACAGCAGTTTCTACAGAGATCCTGTCAAGGAGATCTTGCACACGATCTTCTCCCCTTCACAAAGGGAACTTGCAGAAGCTACCGTGGTATCTTTGTCGCGGTCGCCAAGAATGGTACAAATCCCTGATTCCATATTGCCTAATTCCAAACTCTATTTCCATTTCTATTGCCCGTTCTATTGCCAATTCGTATTGCCTAATTCCGAGCCCCTGTGTTTTTACAGTTATAGTGCGGCTGCTCATTCCATAGATTCAAAAACGTAACAAAAGAGATTACCTTTTTCTTCTCTTGCAAATGCCTGAGCGCCTTCCTTTTACCAGTAAAAACACAGGAAATCGGAATTAGGCAATAAGAGAGCAATAGGATAGGCAATAGAAAAGGAAAAATAGGGTTTGGAATTAGGCAATATGAAAACACTGGGATTTGTGCACTGGAGAGTCCAAATCCCGCACCTGTCACAAAAATGTCCGTCTAGGTAATAGAAAGGAAATAGAGTTTGGAATTAGGCAATATGAAAACACAGGGATTTGCACACTAGAGAGTCCAAATCCTGCACCTCGCACAAAAATGCCCGTCTAGGTAGAAAAGGAAATAGAGTTTGCGCCTGTCCCACAAATGTCCGTCCAAACCTATGTATGCAATCCGGGCATGTTCGACGAACGGAACCTATAGATACAGGATCTCTGGCACAGGACATTCTACAGATATCCTTGTAAAGGCGTTGCGGACAGCAGTTTCTACAGAGATCCTGTCAAGGAGATCTTGCACACGATCTTCTCCCCTTCACATAGGGAACTTGCAGAAGAGACCGTGGTATCTTTGTCGCGGTCGCCAAGAATGGTACAAATCCCTGATTCCATATTGCCTAATTCCAAACTCTATTTTCTTTTCTATTGCCTATTCCTAGTGCCTATATTCCTATTGCCTAATTCCGGTTCCCTGTGTTTTTACAGTCAAAGTGCGGCTGCTCATTCCATAGATTCAAAAACGTAAAGAAAAGAGATTACCTTTTTCTTCTCTTGCAAACGCCTGAGCGCCTTCCTTTTACCAGTAAAAACACAGGTAATCGGAATTAGGCAATAGGAATAGGCAATAGAAAAGGAAAAATAGGGTTTGGAATTAGGCAATATGAAAACACAGGGATTTGTGCACTGGAGAGTCCAAATCCCGCACCTGTCACAAAAATGTCCGTCTAGGTAATAGAAAGGAAATAGGGTTTGGAATTAGGCAATATGAAAACACAGGGATTTTCGCACTAGAGAGTCCAAATCCTGCACCTGTCACAAAAATGTCCTTCCGAACCTATGTATGCAATCCGGGCATGTTCCAGCCAGCTGCCAAGGATAATCCTAAAAGTGTGCCATGAGATCTGATGTGTGCAAGGCTTCGCCCTTGCCCCCGGACCGTAGATGGACGATGAAATCAAACCCTTGCTGTGTTGTTGTCAACCCCCGCACCCCCAAATTTCAATGTTGTCTTTGGGCTCCGCGCTTGACCGGTGGACAAAAAAATCAAACCCTGAACACAGAGGAAGCTAGATAGAGTTTTGTTCAACATTGAATTTGGGGTGTTGGGTTTTACTTGGTAGATGTCTGTAGGGTTTGATTTTTTGGTCCATCTACTCTATGTTCCTATATAAACATTAATTATTCAACTCCTGTCATCACCTCTTTTGAGCAGCTAACATGTTCTAACCGCGAAGCATTATTGAACTACCAAAAAGTGTCAACAAGCAGTGGTTACATTGATTCACCAAAATGTCTCAAAAAACGATGTCTACTTACATATGTTTGGAAATGTTTGGAACACATAAAGACCATAAAACAACACATGGGGAAGTCAGTTGGACCGTTGGACCCCTGATTAGATCTGGTGTGGTCAGTTGCCCCCCTGATCCCATCACATCACCGCCTTGCCATGCGTGAGTGCTGGGTGAAACTCTGTGCCGTGCTGAAGGGTTGCCCAGCTGGAAGCCAACAACTTGGGGAACTCACTTCATCTCAGTTCCATTGCTTGACATACAAGGTGGTGCCCAGTTCGAAGTTGGTTCGGAACCCCCAAAAGAACTCTGGATATGTGTTTTCTACGCCTAGGTATTGGAGTTATAGATCAACTTGACTTAGCCAAGTATGGGGCACCATCCTTTTAATGATGGATTTAAAGATATCTAAAGGTCTACACGTTCAATCTCAGCAGAACACAGGGATGGGCTCATCAATGGCGCTCATCAATGGCTGGGCATCCGTTCATGAACTAATCACAAAAGAAAAGTCCGGTGCACTACGCAATAAAACGCCGAGCTCAGGGTCCATACGGTTGATCCTCATGGGTCCTTCAAAACATGGCTAATCCATGCTAATCCTAGATACCATCTGCTGGAGAAAAGCTTCCGTGGGATACTACAGTATACACATTTCTGCTTTTAGGGCTAGAATTCCACCCACTGACCTACTGTACCACTCACCAGTCCCCAGTGCCAATGCTAGCGCATATGTTCCAGGACTACTCAGTGGGGCCAACCACGATTTGAACTCTCCATCGGCATCTCAACTTTAATATCACGCCACAAGTCAAAGTCTGAAAGCTGGGGGGTCCTTAACTTTTGACTCGTACACAATGTCAAACAATATCAATTACCGTAGATATGCTTGTCTGTCGGCTTTGATTCCAATGATCATTCCCCAGATTCAGAAAATCCCAGTAAAATATGTTGGGGATTTCACCTAGTAATAAGTTAATTCCTTTTGAATAAAAGCAGGGTTGATAATCATTGATAAATCCTCACTTAGCGCTGTTGACTTTTTTGTTGCCACGTTGGCTCGGCTTTACCGTGACCACACTCAGCGCTCCACGGCGATCTGTCGACGCATCGGGGCGGAGAAGAAGAACTCGGAGGCCATAACCTGCGGTTCTAAAGGTAGCCAAGTTTGTTTGTAACTACAATAACTAAGGTTTATAGTGAAAATAACCATAGTTGGATGGGGATATAAACAAACTTATAACTAGGGGGCCCCACTGTGCAGGAATGCTGTGACAATCTTAAGTTGAAGACAAATGGGTAGATGTCATGTAAAACGACGTATCTCTATACACACGTGATTGTGAATGTTAATATATATTGTGCCGGTGAAGATATGGACGTAGAAAACAGAATTTGTATACACACATGATTATTTTTTCCGCACGTAGGTGTGAAGATGCGCATGTGACGTATGTGTTTAAGTTTACCCTCTGGTAATTTAACATAACTATGGAAAATCACCATGTATCATGGGAAAATCCACTATTTCTATGGTCATCTATGGTCATTTTCAATAGCTATTTTGACATAACCAGAGGGTATTGTTTTCCTCATTGCTAGTCGACGTGCACAGAAAATGCCAGAAATGCCCAGCACATCATCGAGTCATCGCCGTCATCGCCCAGCCTGGATGGCTTCGTCCATGCTGATGTCATTCTGCTTCTGAGCGCCAAGAACTGTGGGATGAGAAACCTGAAACGAAGCTGATCAAATGGGGCCAAGATGAGCCAAGATGAGCCAAGAATAGGACTTGAATTTCTGAATCAAAGCCAACACTTCAAAAAGTATTTGAAAATAAGAGTTTCTGGGCATATGAAACTGCATGTTCATATCTGCAGCCTCTTTAGCATCCATCAGAAGATGGTCTAGAGTCTATACAAACGCTTTCTCCCTATGCATATTTCTGAATCCTCCAGGTGGTCAAGTTCTGCTGTCCTTCAACCAAGGGGCTCCGGCTACAAACAGCACATCGTCCAGTTCTACCTGCTTCAGAGTAAGAGTGCCTCAGGTGTCGTGGTACGCCATGGATAGGGTTGGCTTCGGTCGTTCTGAAAGTCGGAAATTTTCAACAGCGGAAATGGGATTCTAACCCAATCAAACCGCCAATTCGACGAAAACAATTATGCAATATCATACACGAATATGTGTGCATATATATATACATATATGTGTGTGTGTGCGCGCCTAGACCTAGAAAAATACAAACATTCAACTTTGACCAGCGAACAACAGATACTCATGTTACCACTAGATTTGGATGGTTTGACTCTGTTCATTGCGATGTTGTACCAGTAATGGAGAGATATTCCCAAAGTGAAAATCAGCCTGCGTTGGGGGTGCTTTTCCGGAAAATTACTAAAAGTCATCTAAAGCCTCTTATCTTTGAGGTTGTTGATGTTCTTGTGAGTTCTCTGAAGTTCTCTGATTTCTTTCCCAGGATCGTTCACGACAAGTTGCAAGGAATGAGTTCCCCAGACCTACTGTGAAGGTCCGCCTCCACCACGACTTCGCCGAAGGATGCGCCACCTGTCAACCTGGCCTGGCATGGGATCCATGGGATCCATGGGATCCATGGGATCTTGGAGGTTTAGACTATCTCAGGATATCTCAGGCACTACATGGTAGTAAATGGTTGATACATGTTGATACCCTATGATAACTGGGTTAAACGGTTATACCATGGCTTATTACTCACTGTCGCCCTGGCACCTTTGGCACCTTTGCCGCCAAGCGACTCTTCGATAAATTCACCTTGCCGGCCTGCTTCCCAGAATGCCTGAGCTAGATGGCACAACGAACGGTGTTGAACCGATCCCAAACACATCTCCGAGGACAAGTATCCAGAGATTATAGATTAACAATGATTGTGACATATCAAAAATCATGAAAAGTCAGGCTTTCGGAGAATTACCAGCCTTCCCCTTACGGGCCCCTCACTGTACCCTTCTCCCTTGGTATAAAAACACACTCTGGGCTCAAGGGGCGGCAAGATCTTTTGCGCTTGTGGTCGGACACTTCGCCTTGGCAACGACACATCTTTTTACCTCGCGATATGCTGAGATCGAATGAGGGTATAATGGGGGGTATTACATGGGATGTAATTGGAGATATACAATGTAGCAACATGTAGTAACCCCCAAAAAGAATAATCCCCAATTGTCGTTTATTTTTGGGTATTCCATGGTATTCCAGTATACCCCTGAGCCTTATACCCCTCTGACTGGGCTAATTCAAAATGAAAGCCAAATGGTTGGTAAATGGGAAAGTTTATGGCATTGGGTTTACCACATTAAACTATGGTTAATCCGGATGTGCAAACAATTGAAACAAATACGACAGGACCAGCATGTTCGCAACATGTTAGCTAAAACTGTTTATATAATGCACTATCTCTGTTGCTCTATTCATCGTACATATAAAATGATTTGTGCGTACCTTTGCATTGCAGAAAGAAAAATAAAAACACACACATATATATATATATACGCATTCAGGTTCAGCTCTTGGTGCTTTGAAATCTCTAAATAAAGCGTTGAACAGGTTCAGCTGTTTATTTTAAAGAGGATTGCTGTTATGGTCATGGCTTGAAAGCCCCTCCTCCCATCAGGTGACCCGGGGTCGCAGAATCGCAGGCCCAAGTGGCATTCAAAAACAATGAATCGAAGCTGGTGAGTAGCAAATCGTCCGTGGTCTCACAGGCAAACTTGTGGCTCCCAAGGACAATAGGTAGCTCCTGGCCCCATCATGTTCCAGTTGAAGGATCCCAGCAACCAGTCTGGTTATATGATAAGCATTGATAAGCCCGGTTGTAGTTGTCCCGTATATCCCCATCTATTTTCATGGGTATCCCATTGCAGAAATCCCAATGCTTCCGAAGCAGGATTCCTTGATCCATCAGCCCTGCGGTCCTGGTGCCGTGGATCCAGGATGAAGAAACTGAAGGGCAAATTGCATAACGGTGAACAGCAAAGTGCTTCAGGCAATTCCTGGAAGATCTGGAAGGAATTGACCCTGGTTTTCTCATGTTTTCTCTGGAAATGCCAGGGGGAAAATATTCAAATCCACTGGTGGATCCAATTCTTATTCAAGTGGGGTAACACTTTTAGCATATCTTAGCCGGAATCTTGGGAAAATACAACTCCACTGGTGAATCATAATTTTCTCTTACCCAAAAATAAAATAGCCATAACTTTCGGGTGAACCCCCCCATTCTCTGAAAAGGCCATGTCGGAAAATCTGAGAAGGGTGTAGGATGTTGCACATCGACCATCATCAGTTTTTTTTTCCCAGTCATGCACTAGTCATCCAAGAATTTAAACAAATCCAGACAATAACCGTGCATAAACAAACTGTCTATAGAACAATGGCCAGTTTCAATTCGTTTCGATTCGTTTCAATTCCAATGATCAGCGCAATGCTGCATGGAAATGGAGTGCACTCCTATCCCTGAGTGAGACCTCCAATTTGGGCCTCCAAAAAGGAACAGAATAGGAACAGATTCAGCACGAAAGAATGAAGCTATCAATCCATCCATCATGTCCATCAAACCTATACTAGGTTTTAATACACAAAAACATGTAAATTCCAAGTAAACTTGCCATGCTGTTGAATTAAACCCGTACCTACGAAGTTCTATTCCATTCTATCTGTATCATTCCATCATTTCCCTATGGAGAAAACAGACCAGGTCACCAGCCAAGCCACTTCGCATTGAACATCCTCATCGAGCTCTAGGAAGAGGTTCCGATCCCGATCCTGAGCCAGGTCGTTCCAAGAAGATAGGTGAAACATGGTCAAACAACCCAAAAAATGATTCACTTTATTCCAAACATGTAATGTTTCTAGGAAAATCTCAGCATTGCGCTCACGTACATGTATCAAAATGTAAGGTATTTTCACCGAAAACCACCTGAAACAACGAAATTTCAGATTTGCGGGTGTTTGCAGTTTTGTCCTGGGAGTCTTGAAGACCAAAGTAGTATCAATCTATAGAGGTGTTTTGGGTAAAATTTATCGATATAGGTCAAACTCCGAAAACACTGATATTTTCCTGGCATTTGGAGGGACTAGGTGTGTATATAGTTTGTACCTCCAAGATCCTCTTATATTGATCACCATTGTTTTGTTTTTTTCTGTTCATGTATTTCATGTTTTATCATGGGTCAAGCATCAATCAAAAAATTGACAGAACCCTATGGGTAGAGCAGCATCAAATCGATAAAGGGGTCAAAAATCAGCGACTGAAACTCACATTTCTGCCTTTTTTTTTCCTTGCGTTTTCTCTCAAATCTTCGAACAGGTTTATAAAGGGAACAATGTGCAGGAACCCCCGTATTCAGAGGTGAAAACGGTTTGATTTAAAATTTCCCTTAAACGACTTAAACATCTTACATAACCAAATCTATCCAAATCTGGCATTCTTAGATAGCTCTGATAACTCTGCTATATGTTGACCAATCAATGCCTGCGCATGCCGCACCCATGAAGCCCCACGGTTCCCAGGACCGGCCCTTCGGGCCGAGGAACCTCAGAATCGCTTCGCTCTGTGCTCTCATCCTTGGTTTTCACGTCGGAACGTGCCAGGGCGCCTGGCCGTGCACTGACAGACCCACGATTCCAGTTTGAAAAAAATATAAATCTCATAGGTATTGTTCACCCCTGCACTTTCTGCTGCTTGCCAAATGTTTGGAACACGTTCAAATCATTTCAAACGCCTTTGTTTCAAAAACCCTTGGATTTCGAAACCAAATCATCGCTTTCCATGGCAATCACCAGCTTGATTGCTTTGTTAGGGCTGCAGTTCCAGTGGATTAAGTGGATACACACACACATAATAGATATATATATATATAATATATATATATATATTATATATATAATGATTTATAACATTTTATAACCATATCAATCATATAGCATAGTTGCAAGTTATAGGGCTGCGCAACCAACTGGAGGTGAACTCACCATGCTTATTTCATGTTATTTTGTCATTTTTCTGGTCCTGGATACCCCTGGCGCCCAAAGTTTCGATCCCAAGGATCGGTGCCTAAATGAAAGCAAGGCTGCCTCGGGCTCCATGGGCTCCATGGGCTCCTCCCATGGCGATGGAAGTTTTTCGAAACGAAGGCAAGGTCCAAAATGATCCAAAAGGTGATGTTTAAGATTGTTTAAGGATGATTTGGATAGATTTGGATGATATAGATGGGGAAATGATGAAAAACATGTTTGATGGTTATTCTGTCAACGTGCTCACTGTGTTTTTTGTTTTTTTTCTGATGATTTCAATCGGGGGGACTTAATTCGACAACCATCGATTGGGGATGTAATCGTATTACGTGTAAACATGTGTAAACCCGGTCATTTTTGGGTGATATAATGGGATTTGTTGGGATGTTATATATAACAAAGGTGTTTTATGAGCATAGTGCATTTACCATCAATTTATCATGATCATAGTGATCATGCAAGACTGGCATGGGATAAGGCAGCACCTTTGTTGACTCAAAGTTGTATTTTGCAAAATAAACCGTGGAGTTTTGTTTGAAGAGTCTTCGCGCTATTTGTTCAAAGGCCAATACTTTCTCCTTTGGTGATCAAACCTGCCAATGGAAAATCCAAGAAAATTATCTTTCAATTTAAAACGCTTCAACGTTGGCTTCATGATGTCTCCATCAAGAATACGGGTGCCATAGGGAGAAAGACTAGACTACTGGGGATAGTGCGTGAGAGTCCACTCAAACCAAATCCTCAACCCTTGCTGTTCCGAACCTGTACCTGGTGGTTTTAAACACAATGCATTCCAGAACGCCCACATATGGCATTGTACCCACCGGTCCAAGCCACGAAGTTTGGGTTGCTTTCTGATGCGAGAAAAGGGGTCTCTAGTTCATCCCAATGTTATAGGGCTATGGCCGAAAAAAAACACGCAGGTTTGTCCGGCTTTGCCCACTGGCCTCTCAAAACCCTTGGCATTTTCTGAAGTTTGAGAAACGTCCGTCTTTCGAGCAACGCTCGACATTGAGCATGCGGTGCCTCGCAAATGACATTCGGCCCTAGACCTGCCATGGAAAATGTGCGCCCAATATTTGATTCTGGAAGTGAACGTATCGGGACCCATTTGCTGGACGACTTGCTCGAAACAGTTCAAGAAGTGCCTTTTTTGCTGGTGCATACATATGGGCATGGGCCGAATGTAAGTGTCAAACAAACTGATAATGTTTAACGTTTAAAAAAACAGATCCAACACATGCCCCTGGGTCCCAAATCTCGTCCTAAGGCTGTTGAACATGAATTAATTTTACTGTACGAGCAAATATGCCTCTTGTCCAAAGAAACCACTGGGGTTGGCAAAGTATGGCTACATGGATGTTTGTGCATGAAAATCCTGTACCATTGGCGACAAAAACATCTCAAAACATCAAAAACACAACGCCTATATACACTGAAAATGAATGGTGCGGGCCTTTGGCAGGTTAAAGATGTCAAATGTGATATCAAATGATGGGAAATTATGTTAAATGATGTCAATCATGTTAATTTTAAATGACGTTAAATGTATTATGGATTATTATTGGTCAACTCCCCCAAATTCTTGTTGCTGCCAAGGCACTGACACTTGCAATCGTTTGCTCTTCTGCCTCAGCATCAGCTGGTTGTTCATCATCCTTTCCCCTATGAAAATTGGCAAAACTGGGCGGTATGTCCTATTGTTCCCACACACACACACATATCCGCCAGTAAACTAACACATCTATGGAAAACATATGAAAACATCTGAACACATCTGAAAAACTGTGGTCTTTCACCCATCTTTCACCCTTTGCCGCACCATTCCAACCTGCTCACTGCTGCTGTGAGGCTGAACGTAACTTCTCAGGTTTGCCGCAAGAGTTTTCGTCCACTAGTGTTTTGGTGATCTTCTCCTTTTCCAGCAGAGGGGCTGATGTTTGATGATGTTTGACTGTTTGATTCCAATGAAAACATGAAGACAATAAAGCGCCAGGAGCCATATGAGATCATATATATATATAAGAGTGTTCAATGGCATTTCCTTACAAAAGGCCACAAAAACAGCTAGCTCTCTGAAAGGTCTCTAGAGACGCACGTCTCTTGTGCCATTTCTGCGACTGATGTAGCTACCATGCGTCATGTTGTCATGGAACCGACACCAATTGCCGTTCTTATCACATGACATCACTACTCATGGAGATGTCAATGTGTGTGTGTGAATAATTCTGTGGTAACATGCCATGTTCTGTGGTATGAAAGCAATACATATAACTACCTTCCTTATCCCACCGCGTTGCTGTGAGGCAATGTCAAAGCCGAGCAGCTCGCCACGCGTCATGCACAATCCTCAAATGGCTAACCATCGTTGATGCTGAGCTTGGTGGCAATAATCTACCCAGAAAATATGATTCAGAACTATGGGATGATGTTATATATGTTATATAATTGGAGCAATTCATATTATGTCTAAATAGTGTCTTTCTATTATGGTAATATTATACCAATCTACCTACGAATAATGCCTCAAAAAGAACAAAACGATGAAGATTTATGAAAATTTAACCCGTTTTACACCAAACCATGCCTCTTTTCGGGGGCAGGGGGGGGTACTCATGGAAGGGCATATAGTACTGAGCACTGTAGCAATCGAAATGGAAAATTATCTGATCATATTTGTGTACCCGAAGGCAGTACTGCATTGGCTGGCAGTTGGCGAGTTGAACCACAGAGTCTGACCATCCTAATTGGTTGGGATCATCTGCCCCTTCATCAGCCCTTCAAATAGCGAACCTGAGATGTTCAACCGCCCTCACCGAGGTTTACAATGGTGATGTCCTTTTCAGAAAGGCCCTGGCGGTCGGTTTTACATACCCCCCGCTCTATCTTTCGGATATGTTGAATATTGATTGTTCAACGGGGGATAAGAACATGAAATTTATGCAATTTCATGAACAAAATTATTGTCATCCCTTCTCCCGACTAGTGTTTAAAAGTACCCCCCAGAAAAAAACTGGGGGAATATATATATAATATATATATATATAAAAATATATATATATATATAAAATATATATATATATATATTAGGTTACCTTCATCTACAGTATTCATCTTGGAGTCCTATGCCCGTCAAATTGATTTAGCCATTGTAAAACTTGCCCAAACTCTCCGGTTTCCTTGAATTTTGACCCGTTACCCTTAGGTCAGGGCTTAAAAACTGCCGAGAAACTGATGAAAATCCTTGTCCTTGGTTGTAACTTGTCGCCCCTGTCCCAGTCACTGCCAGTCACGTGTTTAAGACGATTGGAAAATTGATGCAAATTGGTTTATGCCATTTATGCATGTGCCGATTTCGATGTAGCGCAAACCCAACTTTGTCTGACAGTCTGTGGTGAAACGGTTGGAGCCACGATCTCTGATTACTAATGTTCATTTTGTTTGTATTGTCCGTATCTCTATGTCGTGCACTGAAATCTGTTCACCCTCGGTCGTATCCTCACGTTTTGGCGCTTGCGTCCTCTACTTGGGGGTCGAGAGAAGCTTGAGCACCAGGGATGATTCTGTTCGATTCTACCGTGCTCAAGGAATACCAGAAGATTTATGAAGATTTTGGTGTACTGATGTAGTAATAGGTCCCATTTTTAGGTCCAATGTATATCAAATCATAGTAAATGTTGCTAGTCCCCATACACATTTT
>CAMXCT020000911.1:102500-105000 GCA_947184155.2 Cladocopium goreaui | reverse complement strand
TGTTTGAAAATGATGTATCCGCTAACTGGATAGAGGTGAACAATGGGGGGACCAATGGACGCCCTATTCACAAAGCCATATAGGATGATTACTGACTACTGATGATCATCAAAGCAGTCGCGAGATTCACTTGCTCTGGAAGCGTGCGCCAACATGCCATTGCAGTTGCATATACTTAGGCATTCATGCATGTCTGCCAACATTACGCCGAACTTAAAACCCGGAATGGTCTCCATGATTTTTCACTTGGATGCTTTTTCTTAGAGAGCAAGTCATTTGGCTATTGCTGTTTGTTTCTTTTTGCCCCCTATAAAACCCCGATGGATTGGGCCTACTAAATATACTAAATTTTACTAAATCATATCAAAGCCCTATCGCTTGGGGGGAAACCCTTATATAGCTTTCCATGGTTGCAGTGATGAGGCACCGGTAAAGCGGAGGTGACATCGCGATGGGTGGCCACCAGGTAGGACCAGCCCAAGGACGGATGATGCCTAAGCTTGATTGTAGCTCAATCGGAAAATATGGACATTTTTTTGGGGTGCAAATAATATTGGCAGACTGAAATGCCAGAAAAAAGAGAGGAAGTATCTGCAAATGTGCGTTGCATGCATCTGAGAATCTGTTGATAGATATCGTTATGAAAAAAGCAGTTAAAGGGTGCCAAGTTTTGCCGGGGATGCCACCATTTTTGCAAAAGGTCAAAAACAGGGTTAGATCCTGTTTCCAATCATTTGGCTGGCCTCAAAGACACCAAGTACAAACAGTACGGTACATCTTGGCTTGCCGCATTCTGGTATGTGTGAATCGCAGCCAGGCCACTTTTGTGTAAGCTGCATCCTTAGTTGTCAGCATTCATGCGCGATGACTCTTGTCTCTGTCACGCCCAGCCGTGTCCACATGTGTGTGTGTGGCCATGTGGCACACTCCGGCAGTACTTTGACGAACATACAGACTTGAGCACTGCTACATTCGAACACCATGAAAAGCAATCAATACCGAACGGCGCTGAAAAAATAAATCAAATCTACCTCATGATATCTCATGATCAAAATGGATGGCCATCCAAATTTCCAAGTGACTGGCAATCATCCATCACTATGTTCTTTGTAGCATTTACCCTCTGGTAATCAAACATGTCGATGGAAAATCGCCCATGGATAATTTCCCCAGTAAAACTTCCATTGATAAGGGATTCCCCAGCCGTGTTTGATTACCCCAAGGGCAATTGTTCCTTGCGTGATTATATAATTACGTGGCAACCACTTCAACCGGGTCTGGATGGCAACGGGTCTTCGCCAAGTGTCTCGCAGGTGAACAATTGCCCACAGCTCTTCTGGTTAATGAACAGCAGCGGGTGTTCAGGCTGCTCTTGCATTGCTGCTTGCGCATAATTCTTGACCTGGCAATGATGATTTCGGTAAAAAATGGAAGATTTAGACATATTTGGACTAAAAACTTAAGGACATACGCCGTTTTCATAAACAATTCCTCTTGAATATCGTATGCGCAGGTTCTTATTGCTTCCGCCAACTTTAAATAGCTTTATCTCTGGACATCACCAGCCAGGAAGGAAGTCGTCTTAAGTCTCAAATCAACGCACGCGGTCACCCGGTCTCCCAGTAAAGAGTGGATCAAAGATTAACATTCCGCAACCATTTTCTAAAGTAACTTAAAGTAATTAGATATTGAAAATCCACCTAGGAACACCAGGTTTTTTCCGTATCCTTTTGTATCTTTCGCCCTGGGGCGCCAACAGTTTCTCCACCCCGTTCGCGCTGAGGGTGCCTCAGACGCCAAGAAATCCATCCCATTGTCAATCTCGACAAAGCCCAGCTGTCTATTTGCCACCTGACACGTTGAAAGCCATGGTTGGTGAATGGTGAACATAGCTGGTAAATGGATGGTGGTTCCTCCAAACATGGTATTATGGGTACTGAAAGTGTTGATCCATAGCCATAATGCCATACTCTGGTAATGTGTTGCAGTTTGCTATGAAAAAATGGAAAATCACCGTGAAAATAAGGAATAGGTAAATCATGGACTATGGCCTATTTTCTGATGCTAGTTTGCGGTAAACAGCCGTCACCCAATTCACATAGATGGTTCTGTTGGGAAATTTTACAGGGGACCTATCGATATTCCCAACAGAACTTGAGGGGTCCAATCCATGGACCCTCCTGATCGAAACCAAGCAGCTTCATAGAGGTTCTCAGGCGTTGCCTTCACCTCCAGCACATCCTCAAAATCGGTGAATCTCCGAGCCAGTAGCCCAATGCTGAAGGCGAGCCAGTGGCCCAATTGATTATATATATATACACAGTATACATACATAGTTCATGATAAAAGCGGATACGAGCATACCTATGCATACATACATACATAAATACAAACATACATACATACATACATGCATACATACATACATACATACACACATACATGCATACATACATACATACATACCATACCATAACATATCATACCATACCATACCATA